>SEYY01023066.1:12500-43451 GCA_009176605.1 Armadillidium nasatum | reverse complement strand
ATATATATATATATAATATATATATATATATATATATATATATATATATATATATATATATATATATATATATATATATATATATATATATATATATATATATATATATATATATATATATATATATATATATATATATATATATATATATATATATATATATATATATATATATATATATATATATATATATATATATACAAAACAACACACAAACACACACACACTCACCTACTCACACACGCACACACACACAAAAAATAAAAAAAAAAAAAAAAAAAAAAAAAAAAAAAAAATAATATATATATATATATATATATATATATATATATATATATATATATATATATATATATATATATATATATAAATATATATATATATTTATTTATTTATTTATTTACTTTTAAGCTTTCTCTCCAACAGCTTTACGATGCCCGAAACGTACTTTACTGGCGCTTTAATAATGTAAGTTGGGCGGGAGTTCGTCACTTCTTTTCTAACTACCATTGGAGTGAATCTTGCTTTATCTCAAAGGACAATTCTGTCTCTGCTGAAAAGGTAGGGGCCGTGACCCTTGATGGGATGGGCAGATTCATTCCATCTTCAACTAAATATTTTTCTCCTCAAAATCCATGATTCGATTTTAACTGTTCTCTTGTCTTTCGGGAGAGAGACAATGCTCATCGTGAGTGAAAAAACTCTCCTTCTCCTATCATTCTTGCTAATTTTCATTCAGCTCGGAATCGTTGCAGGGATGTCCTTCGACGTACTAAGAGTACTTTCACAAAAAGGAAGTGCGCTGACCTCCATGGCTCTCCTACAGATAAAATTTTCTGGCCTCTTGTCAGAAATATCTCTAATAACTTCTGTAAATCTTCCTTTCCTCCTCTTATTCACTCTGATGGTTCTGTAGCTAATACTCTCTCTGATAAGGCTAATATCTTCGGCCATCCTTTTCTCATCTAATTCCACCCTGCTTGATTCTCGCATCCCTCCTCCTACTACTTCTTATCTCAGGTTTCCCATTTCTTCACCTGTAATTACTCATGATCGGTTGCATGAGATCCTGAAATCTGTGAACATCAGGAAGGCCAGTGGCCCGGATGGCATTCCCCCTCGTGCTGTGAGGGAGTGTGCTTCCGAGTTAGCGCTTGTCCTCGTTCATCCCTACTCTCTATGCCTTATTACTAATACTTTTCCTCAATGCTGGAAGCGCGCATTTGTTCAACCGATCCCGAAAAAATGTAGCCTCTCTAACCCATCTAACTATCGACCTTGTGTTTTTGTCGAAAATTTTTAAAACTCTCCTCAAGTCTCATTTCTTAGATCATTTGGAGTCTATTTCTTTAATCTCCGTTCTTTCTAAAGTTTTCGAATCCATCTTTAACAGGAAGATTTGGAAACATCTCAATTCTTCTAATCTTATCTCTGATCGCCAGTATGGCTTTCGTAAGAAACGATCTACTGGTGATCTCCTTTCCCTTCTCTCTGACTCTTGGTCCTCCGCTCTTCGGCATTTCGGTGAATCTTTTGCTGTTGTGCTAGACATATCGAAGGCTTTCGATAGAGTCTGGCACAAAGCTTTGATTTCCAAACTTCCCTCTTTCGGAATCTATCCTTCTCTCTGTGGCCTTCTATCTGATTTCCTTTCTGGTCATTCTATAGCAGCTGTTGTAGACGGCCACAGTTCATAATATAAATCTATTAATAGTGGTGTTCCTCAATGATCTGTCCTTTCCCAAACATTTTTTCTGCTTTTTATTAATGTTCTTCTCTCTATTACTTCATCTCCTATCCATTCCTATGCTGATAACTCCACTCTCCATTACTCTTTTCATTTTGAAAGGCGCCACTCCTAGCTACATTTAATAAAAGTAAGGAGGGTGGCCTTGGAGCAAATAACCTCTGATTTATCTCTCATTTCAAATTGGGTCAGAGAAAACATGGTCGTTTTCAATGCCTCAAAATCTCAATTCCTCCATCTCTCTACCCGACACAATCTTCCACACAACTACAATATCTTCTTCGAAAAAACGCAACTTAAACCTTCATCTCTCCTTAATATTCTAGGTGTTTCTTTTCCTCGTGATCTTTCTTGGAAATATCACATTAACTCTCTCTCTAAACAAGCTTCTAAGAGTTTGGGTGTTCTTAGGCACCTTCAGCATTTCTTCACACCACCCCAGTTTCTTGCTCTGTATAGGGGTGTTGTTCGCACCTGTATGGAGTATGCGTCACACATTTGGGGTGGTTCCACTCATACAGCTCTCCTGGAAAAGGTGGAGTCTAGAGCTTTTCGCCTTATCAACTCTCCTGCTCTCACTAATTCTCTCCAATCTCTTTCTGCCCGTCGAAATGTTGCTTTGCTCTCTCTATACTATCGCTATTACAATGGACACTGCTCTTCTGAACTCTCTCGTCGCATACCTCCTCCACTGAGAAGGGTTCGTGCGACTCGTCTTTCTACACAGTCTCATTTTTTCTCTGTCCAACTCTCTGACCCCAGACTGAACCTCTATACTCAATCTTACATGTACTGTACTGGTAAAGTCTGGAACACACTTCCTTCATCTATTTTCCCAACTTCCTATGACTTAGGCACCTTTAAATGCCGTGTATCAGGTCATGTCGGCCTTTAATTTAACCATGTTCCCGACTTTCCTCCTAACTTTGGTGGAACATTGTTAGGCCTCTCCTTTGCCCACCAGAGGTGAAATAAAATATATATATATATATATATATATATATATATATATATATATATATATATATATATATATATATATATATATATACATATATATATATGAATGACCATTGGACCTTCGGAATTTCGCTGTGACGGTAGACTTATGAATAGTTTTCGATAGATTCAGAAAAGAAGCTTTTATTTTTAAACTTTCCTCTTTCTGAGAATCTATTCTTCTCCATATGACCTTAGATCTGGTTTCCTTTCCGGTCGTTCTATTGCATCTCCTGCAGACGGTCGTCGGTTATCCTTTAAATCTATTAATAGTGGTGTTGCTCATGGTTCTGTCTTATCCCCAATACTTTCTCTACTTTTCGTTAACGACCTTCTCCATACTATTATTTCACCTATGTACTCATATGCAAATGATTCCGTCCTTCATTCTTCCTTTCAGTGCCCTTCTTAACAGCATTTAACTAACGCAAATAAAGTGGCCTTGGAGCAATTTAACTCTGATCTTTCACGTATTTCAAATAGGATCAGAGAAAGCATGATAGTTTTCAATGCCCCAAAAACTCAGTTTCCCCATCTATCTACTCAAAACAAGGTTCCAGAAAATTATGAAATAATAGTAATAATTATTTTAAAAAGTAAAAATGGTTACTAACCAGGAGAAAGTTTTATTTTAAGAGGTAATATAGGTATTCCTGAGGAAATAGTTCCAAAAAGTATTGGAACGTACTGGAGGCAGTTTGGAGATATAATCGTAACTGAGTCTTGATGATCTAAATCTAAACTTTTGAGAAATCCACTCCAGTTTTTTATTTGGTCCAAGAGTTCAGAATATGTGTAAGTCACTCCGGATTCAGAACATTCCTAAGAAATTTGATAACAAAAATAATAATAATAATAATAATAATAATAATAATAATAATAATAATAATAATAATAATAATAACATAATAATAATAATAATAATAATAATAATAATAATAATAATAATAATAATAATAATAATAATAATAATAATAATAATAATAATAATAATAATAATAATAATAATAATAATAATAATAATAATAATAACACTGGTCAACAAAAAAAAAACTTTCTGGCATGGACTTTAAGAACAGTTTTAAATTAATTTGAGGGTGCTGAATTCAAATCTGATCTTATATTTTCTCTATCACATCAAGTTTTCGAGCTATAGGTATATATTCCATTTTCATGAATTCCAAGAAAGAATTATCCTTCTATTCAGTAGTGTAACAAAAGGGCAGGATTATATGGTTTAGTTTGGTAAATTTACTTTTCATTTAGTCTCCCAATAAACTGGAGAATATCTTCGTTTTCTTTGAGCATACATAACATTCCCATTTTTTATGATACGAAATTAAACAAACAGATTTCAACTTCACAAGACTCGTCAGCCGGTAATGGTTTATTGTTGAAATTTACATTGAAATTTGTTATTCATTCTTTTTATCCTGCTTGTATTTGTCTGCAGGATGTGTTGCTGATCTAACAATGGCGTCTTCATCTCAGAGAAGAGAGTACTCAAATGATCCAAATATATTTTGTTATATCTGTGGAAACTATACTTTGAAGACTCAGTGGCGCAACATTACTTACTTTGTTAAGAGCATATATTTTGCGAACTTCAAAGTACCACTTGGGGACCAAGACAAGCATTGGGTTCCTCACAAAGTGTGCAAAACCTGTGTTTGAGATCATGAGATCATGGTAATATATATATTTATATGTATATATTCATAATACACTGACATAATGTTCAAATGGAACTTAAAAAGATTTGAGTTCTTGATGCCATTTCTAAATATTTCAGAAACTGAAGGCCCCATATATCCAGTAGACACCTCTGGAGGATAAGTTGTGAAAAACCTTGCATAGCTGGGATGCAATAAATGTTCACCACAATACCCCTCTCACTAGGAACCTTTTTCCATGTGAATACCAAGAGGTCTGGGTGGACTTGTTTATGAAGTATAATACCCCATTACCCAGCTCAGCGGCCGTGGAGAGGTTGTTTAGTCAAGGCTCTGACATTCTAAGACCAAAGAGGGCAGCCATGGCATTCAGCAATTTTGAAAAATTTATTTTCATGAAATGGAATATGACCCTTTTCAGAATGCAAGAGGAGAGCTACGAGGAGGAAGAGATCATAGATGGCTGAATTAAAAATAATAAATTCTTTCTCATTTTTTTGTTATATATTTGCACCTTTCTAATAAAATTTAAAAATAATTCATCTTTACATCATAGCGCTCTATTTTTTTATTTATTTATTTTTTATTTATTTTTTTTTTCCCCTCCAAAATTTACGCTCTAAAAATTTTTTTTTATTTGCGGACATGTGCGCTTTTGCATTTGCGGACTAAATTTTTGAAAAAATGTGCTCTTTTGCATTTGCAGACTTAGTTTTTCAAATTTGCGCTTTTGCGTTTGCGCTTTAAATTTTAAAATTTGGGCTCCCACCTCTGCTATATATATATATATATATATATATATATATATATATATATATATATATATAATATATATATATATATATATATATATATATATATATATATATATATATATATATATATATATATATATATATATATATATATCTATTTCTATTTTAATTCTGTCAATATATCTGATTTGCGTAATCTTTGTTTTTACTTGATCAAGAATTTAAAAAATGTAGTACTAAATATCAGGTGTTTTTATCGTGAAATCTTCCATAAATATAGGTTATTTTCATCAAAAACTGAAAAATGACATATCTTGAAATCCTGATGTGATAGACAAAAACTCAGTTCATATTCGTAATCAGAAGCCATAGTTTATTTAGAATCTGTTTTAAAACCTTTTGCCAGAAAAATCGTGTTGACCAGTGTAATAATAATAGTAATAATAATAATAATAATAATAATAATAATAATAATAATAATAATAATAATAATAATAATAATAATCACGTTAAAAATAAAAATATAAATCATAGTAATAAAAATGATAATGACAGAAATAATAATGTAATAATAATTATAATAATGATTATAATAGTAATTATAATAATAGTAATAGTAAAAGAGCTAAATTAATTATAAAAAAAATTATTTTTTTGAATAATAATAAGAATTACAAATATCAAAATTAATAACTTAGAATATTATAACAATTTTTGGAGATAATAATTATTAACTTCCAAATACTATTATAGTATTCTTTTATTAATTTTGCAATATTTATAATTATTATCCTTATTAATTTATTATTTTTTTAATTATTCATTCAGTATTATTGAAATAAGTATTAATTAAATAAATTGGCATTAAAACTAACATTAATAAATTTATCATTATTATGATAAAATAATAAAAAGAAGAATAAAGACAAAACAACAAAAAAAAAAAGAAAAAGGAAAATTAAAATATTGAAGAAGTATAATAATAATAATAATAATAATAATAATAATAATAATAATAATAATAATAATAATAATAATAATAATAATAATAATAATAATAATAATAATAATAATAATAATAATAATAATAATAATAATAATAATGATAATGATAATAATAGTGATAATAATAATAATGATAATAATAATGATAATAATAATAATAATAATAATAATAGCAATAATAATAATAATAATAATAATAATAATAATAATAATAATATAATAATAATAATAATAATAATAATAATAATAATAATAATAATAATAATAATAATAATAATAATAATAATAATAATGATAATAATAATAATCATAATAATAATAATAATAATAAAAATAATAACAATAACAATAACCCTAACAATAACAAAATCAATAACAATAATAATAATAATAATAATAATAATAATAATAATAATAATAATAATAATAATAATAATAATAATAATAATAATAATAATGCAGTACCTGGAGTAAAGTATCGGTATCGGTATCGGTATCGGTAGTAGTATCGGCATATTTTCCGATACCGATACCGGTATCGGTATCGGTATCGGTATCTGGTAATTTTTAGGTATCGGTATCGGTAAAAATTTTGGTATCGCTCCATCCCTATATATATATATATATATATATATATATATATATATATATATATATATATATATATATATATATATATATATATATATATATATATATATATATATATATATATATATATATATATATATATATATATATATATATATATATATATATATATATATATATATATATATATATATATATATATATATATATATATATATATATATATATATATATATATATATATATATATATATATATATATATATATATATATATATATATATATATATATATATATATATATATATATATATATATATATATATATATATATATATATATATATATATATTTTAAATGCCTCTCTCACCTCTTCTATCTGAATCAATCTGATTTCCTCCAGTCTTGTCTTTCTCTAGGGGGTGCCTCCACTATTTCCACCTCCTCCTCCTTCTGTTCTTTTGCATTCAGAAACTCCTCAACATACTCTCTCCATCTTTCCGCTATCTCTATCTCCTCCAGAAGAGTTTCTCCCTCTTTATTCAAAACCACATCAGTTTCTGGTTCTTTTCTTGCTTTCATGTTCTTGGCCATTTCTTATACAAGTTTTCTCGTGCCCTTCATATCCTCCTTTAATTCTCTTCCTATTCTGATCCATGTGGATTCTTTATTTCTTCTTTTCACAACTTCATGATTTCTCGCTCTCATATATTTTTTTCTGTTTTCCTCTGTTCTTGTTTTCATCCATTTCCTATGTTCCTTGTTCTTGAGTTTCACGGCGTTCTTAACCTTCTCATTCCACCAAACCATCATCTTCTTTCTTCATCCTCCAATTTTCTTCTTTCCCATTATTTCACTTGCAACTCGATCTACTTCTTCTCTAAAGTCTTCCTAGCCCTCTTCCACAGTTTCCTGTTCTACTGTCCTTCTTTCATATTCCTGAGTAGTTTTTTCATTAAATTCTTCGGTAACTTTCTCCTTTCTCAGTTTCTTTAAACGTTATCTTTCTCTTACTTTCCTTCTTGGTTTATTCCCTGACTTCCACCTCAATTTCCCCAGTACCATTCTATGCTACGAATGTAGGGATATTGTTGGTACACTTTTCACATGCTCGAAGATTCTATTATCGTTTGTCAGCATCATGTCAATCATTGACTTCTTCGTGTACCTCTGCTCCTCTGTACTCCACCTATACCACATCTATTTCTTGATATCTTCATGTTTGAAGGAAGTGTTCATTTTTTGCCATATTGTTTCCTACGGCAAAATCAATCAGCTTTTCATCTTCAATATTTCTCTCTTTCTCACTCCATGCATTTCCAGAACGGTCTCCTCCCTTTGTCCACGTATTCCTACATGAGCTTTCAAATCACCCAGAATTATTTTTCTCTCTCCTCTCACCGCATAATAAGTATGCTGGAGTTCTTTTGTAAAATCTGACTTCTCTTTCACTGGTCTTCCATGCTGTGGTGCGTGTTCTTAAATTATGCTCATCGTTTCTACCTCTATTTTCAAGGTCATAGCTATTATTCTTTCACTTGATACCAATGTATCCATTACGTTTATATACAGCTCTGGTCTCATGATGATCTCCACACTTCTCTTCCCTTGTAGCTCATTACAACACACACACACACACACACACACACACACACACACACACACACACACACACATATATATATATATATATATATATATATATATATATATATATATATATATATATATATATATATATATATATATATATATATATATATATATATATATATATATATATATATATATATATATATATATATATATATATATATATATATATATATATATATATATATATATATATATATATATATATATATATATATATATATATATATATATATATATATATATATATATATATATATATATATATATATATATATATATATATATATATATATATATATATATATATATATATATATATATATATATATATATATATATATATATATATATATATATATATATATATATATATATATATATACATTTCATTCTTGGTGGCTATGATCCCCGAAAAACATTTCAAGAAATCCGCCTATGCAGTGGAGTTGTCTCAACCTTAAAAACTCAACTTGTTGAAATATCTTCTCAAAGACAACACCTAACTTTTCTTTTTCTTTGGATGATTCTCCGTCTCTCCTGTTAACAGTATATAAACATCATTGGTATTCGTATAAACAAAAAATAAATGTCTTGCAAACCTTACGTCACAGGCTGAGAGTTTTGTTAAGACTGTGAGAATATTTTTGCTTCTTCGCAGCTACGCTAATTATTCAAGGGCCTCATCCTCCCTTCTATAGAGTACTTCTTTTATATCTTTGGTGACTCATGTTTCATCCGTCTTTTGGATTTTGTTGAGTCAAAAGCTAAATGACTTATAAATTGTCTCGCTCTTTCTGATTCACTTGACACTTTATTCTTTGACGTTGGTGCCTTGTCTCTTTTCAATAGATATTACAGCGGCAAATGCTCGTGGGAATTGTCCACTCAAATGCCTCCGCCTTTACGACTGTCTCGTAGCAAAAGGGGTGCATTGTCTGCAAAAAATTTTTGTGTGGACTTCGACAACTTCAGGCTTGTTCGCTGTCATGCCTCCTTCTTTCCAGTCACCTCTGTTTTGTAAGACTCTCTCTCTCTTCTGTGTTTCCGGTTGAATTTAATCTCAATTACTTTGAAGCCACGTCTGAGCTCAACTACAAAATTTTGCAGTAGGTGGAACTTGTAGAGCTTTACTTTTTCTCTTATTGATCTTTGAATAGGCTCTGCCCGTTAGCGGTGGTGATGTGCAATATATATATATATATATATATATATATATATATATATATATATATATATATATATATATATATATATATATATATATATATATATATATATATATAAAGCTTTTTAGTCTGCTAAAACTCTCACAGACTATTTCTATATAGAAAATTAATGTTTGCTGTTGGACTCGAGCCAGCGACCTTTAAGATGGTAGTTTTATGCGTTATCCACTAGAACACGGCGATTCAAAAGGAAATCATTTTGAGCTTTCTCACAACATACCGTCGCAACGTCAAAACCCAAAGGACCTCCCGGACCGCAACTCGGGCAAAGGACGACGAGGTCAAAGGTTGAATCCATTATTCACAGACAGTAAGTAATATACTAAAGTTTTTTAGTCTGCTGAAACTTTCACAGACTATTTCTATATAGAAAATTGATGTCTGCTATTGGACTCAAACCAGCGACCTTTAAGATGGTAGTCTTATGCGTTATCCACCAGGCCGTGGCCTAGTGGATAACGCATAAGACGCATTCAACCTTTGACCTCATTGCCCTTTGCCTGAGTTGCGGTCGGGGAGGTCCTTTGGGTTTTGTCTTTACGACGGTATGTTGTTAGCAAGTTCCAAAACTATTTCCTTTTTTATCGCCTTCGCGTAGTGGATATCGCATCAGACTACCATCTTAAAGGTCGCTGGTTCGAGTATAATAGCAGACATTAATTTTTTTCTGTGTGATATATATATATATATATATATATATATATATATATATATATATATATATATATATATATATATATATATATATATATATATATATATATATATATATATATATATATATATATATATATATATATATATATATATATATATATATATATATATATATATATATATATATATATATATATATATATATATATATATATATATATATATATATATATATATATATATATATATATATATATATATATATATATATATATATATATATATATATATATATATAGTCAATCCTTAAAAAGAAAGCGAAAAATAATTTATAGCTTTTAACTAAATTAAATCTTACAATAGCATTTTTCGTCATCCATTTATTTGCGTCTTTAAAAAGAGTCTTCAAGAAATTTCCCTCTGTCAGTGCTAAAGGTGGTGCAGGAGATCTTACGATTTTTTCTTCAGACATTTTGCACTTTCTAATATATATATATATATATATATATATATATATATATATATATATATATATATATATATATATATATATATATATATATATATATATATATAATATATATATATATATATATATATATATATATATATATATATATATAGGAGTAGGACAAAAAAAAAAGCTGGTGGCACTGTTGCAATGTTGCATGGCACTGCTGCAATGTTTAAAATTAATGCTGCAATGTTGCAGATCAACATTACATGCAACATTGCAGGGTGTAATCCGTCTCAGAGTGGGGAAGGGATGCGGAGCCCCCTTTCGTGGTCTTTCGTGAGGCGATTTTTATCCGATTAATTGGATAATCCGTTGATTAATCGGTAATCCGATAATTAATTATGTTAATCCCTTAATATCTGCCCCTTTTTTAACACTTAGCCTTTTAAGCCCCGCCACTTTTCTCTTTGTACATGCCGTCAGACTCATGCCAAGCTTTATTTTGTCCACATCTGCTAGAGCCAGGGCATTACACATGCACTCTCCTGAGTGGAATTTCTAGCACTTTCTAGCTTTTTCTAGCAATTTCTAGCACTTAGCATTCATGCAAGCCCAAGTCCACATGAGGCGGAGGAGGAGGCCAGTGTAGCTTAAGTTGAGGGTCAGGTGTCATAGCAAGTGCCTCTTTGCAACATTACATGGCACTCTCAGTGATGACGTCATCGGTGCATAAGTACACACCTTCCCCTGTGACGTCATGGCACTGCTATCTCGAGACTATGATATCATCCGTCCACCATATTGAATTGTATTATCACGTGCTTATTCTTGACCACATGGTTTTTATTTCCGTAGATTTTTTCTCTTAACTTCTTGTTCTTTGTCCGCCATTTTGGATATAGGGGTCGCCATCTTGGATTAGGTATCCGCCATCTTGGATTTGGTATCAGCATTCATAGCATTCGCCATCTTGAATTTCTGTCATCCAACTTGGATTTCTGTCAACCATTTTGTCCACGTGGTATCTGACATTTTGATCACTGGATTTTCATCTCCGTAGATTTTCTTCCTCCATCTTGGATTTGAATTTTCCCGACATATTTTCTTGTCCGCAGCTCCATCTATTGAGTGAAGATCAAACTTATTCCTCGTCCAATATTCACAGTGAGAACTTAAAACTATTGTGAGACCAGGATTCAAAACCTCAGCCTTCTGATTTGAATTCAATCGTGCTGCCACTATACCAACTTGATCCTATCCTAGAATGAGCGACTTTTAATATTCACCCGCCACGTTTTCGACTTTGAAATCGCTATTATTTTATTGATTTTATAAGAATCATCTATTTTTACATAGCAATTATGTACTTTATGGTTATTACGTACTTCATCTTCGTACTTTTTCTTGTAGTTGACTTTAGGTTCATATCCGCGGTGAAACCCTTTGCGGGGCGCGGACTGCATGGCGGACGCGGAATAACGCGGGGCGAGACCGCATGTCGCGCTATCCGGCGGACTCGGAATAATTGCAGGACGAGACGGCGTGTCGCGCTATTCGGTGGACGAGGCGCAAGAACACATGCACAAATATCCGTGATGTTGTCATGACGTGACATTTTATTTTTACAGGGAATATTTACCACTTTCAAATACGAATTTTAAATATTATGAAATCATGACCATAATTTTTTGTGACATCATACTTTTTCTTTATTTATTTTCATTCAATTCCAGACTTGATATTTTTTATTAACCTAAACAATCATCTCTGTATTTTTTCTATTTATTTATTTTAAATTTTTATTTATATTTATTGATTTTTATTTTTATTTATATTTATTTATTTTTATTTTTTATACATTTATACACAAAAATTCGTGATGTTGTCATCACGTGACATTTTATTTCTACCACTTTCAAATACGAATGTAAAAATATTATGACGTCATGACCATATTTTTTGTGACGTCATACTTTTCCTTTAATTATTTACTTTCAAGTCCTTTTATATTGGTACATGCGCATACACACACACCATTTGCTGTGACGTAATGTCACAGGCAATCATGAGACTATGACTACATTTTCCCATATGACGTCATCAATATCACGTTATTTTCAGTCCTCAGACAGACGAGCGGAATAACGCAACGAGGCACGCGAACACATGCATGAACATTCATGACGTCATCATCACAAGGCATTATGTTTAGAGGGAACTTTTATCACTTTCAAATACGAACGTAAAAATTATTACGTCAAAACCATATTTTTTTGTGACGTCATACTTTTTCTTTATTTATTAGCATTCAAGTCCTGACTTGAAACATTTTTATTGAACTTAACCCATTAATGCCCGAAATTAAAAAAGTTTGAATTTTTTTTTAAAATTTGGATATATAGTCTATTTTAGTCCTAGAAATGTCAATTTCCAAGAATTTTTAAAAATTCCGTCTCTTTCACAGATTTTTAGGCCGTGTCTTTTTAGACACAGTGGGCATTAGCGTTAACAAGAACTCGAAAATTAGATAATGATAGTTTTTGCTAAAGTTATATTATTTTTATTATTATTAATAATGTATATATATATATATATATATATATATATATATATATATATATATATATATATATATATATATATATATATATATATATATATATATATATATATATATATATATGATATTTAACAAAGCATTCATATGCATGAAGACCTACATTGCATTTTGTGCAACGATATTGTAGGGATATTCTATAGATTGCACATCTCCTACGCTTCTCTATTCTGTCTAGTAAATTCAAGAAGAGGAATGCTTTCAATATTACGGTATAGCATCCACAAATTGACAACACTACCATTTAGGCAATACCAATACCATTTTTTATCATATTCTAATTCGGTACAATGCTCGCATTTTTTCGAACAGATCCACCCCTCCCATATTTTTATTATACAGTTTTACGATATTTGGTTGAGGAATGACTGCTTGTTTTTTCTCTCCTTTGCTCCAACGTTTGCAACTACCAATTTCAAAGATGTTTCTTTTTATTGAGTGTGTAAACATAGTTACTTGACTGTTGTCATTCCATCGAACAAGAATAACACCAGGGCCCCGACATGTCTTTTTCAAGTCCTTCAAAGGAGAATTCTCAATTTTGTAACTTCGGATTGATCCAATGCAAAACAATGTTAGTTGCAAGGGTGTCCATCAATGAAAGTGATGTAAAATAATTGTCCATATATATGAACGACAATTCAGGAACGCATCCTAAGCACAGCTTCTCTGTCACAGAAGACCCTTCTGTCTTTCCAGGTATCTTGTCCCCTCCTCCTGTATATGGATGAAACTTGATTATGTATCCTTCTGGGGTAGTTAGGCATCAGAATTTGAACCCAAATCTAATAGGTTTTCCTCTAATAAATTGCTTCATGGAATGATGTCCATAATATGGCTCCATAGCTTCGTCTAAAGAAAATTTACTGCCAAGAGGGTCGATGAAATTAAAAAATTTGTGGTTCTATGAGGGGTCAAATTTTGTACACTTTGTCGTTAGGATCAATGGTCATATTATCATTGAAATGTAGAAATTGGTTAATTATTTCAAACTTATTTCTCCTTTTGGAATTATTAACCAAATTGTTGTTTGAATCGGGACGTCTTTCCCAGTACATTCTTCTAAATGGAAGTTTGTTGTAACCGGACAGCAAAAGAATTCCGAAATAAATGTACAATTCATCGACTGAAAGTGTAAATTGTTGGTCTCGTTTTTTGAGAAGCATATTTTACAGATTCTCTGCATGTATGATCCATAAATTCTATTGTAAGTCTTTTTCTTATTGCTCTTAGCTCTGCTGATTGAGATGAAACTCCCTTCCCAAGGTCTCTAACATTGTGAGGAATTCCTCTGCATCACTGTTGGCGTCGTCTCTATCAGACTCCCCACCATCCGGAGGTGGATTGAGAACAATATCAATATCTGCCGCATCAATCTCAGTACTTACAAATTTAGCTTGCTCATCATTTTCTAGTATATTAAAGATTTTCTCTGTACCTCTAATAATATCAAGTTTTTTAGAAACCATATTTTGCTGAAAATATATATATATATATATATATATATATATATATATATATATATATATATATATATATATATATATATATATATATATATATATATATATATATATATATATATATATATATATATTAGTGATGGCATCCGCATCCGCAGAACATCTTCATCAAAATTAACATTCGTATCCGCAATTGCGAAAATTCAACATCCGCATGCGCACTTTCGAAAACTCTATATCCGTATCCGCAAATGAGAATATATATATATATATATATTATTATTATTATATATATATATATATATATATATATATATATATATATATATATATATATATATATATATATATATATATATATATATATATATATATATATTTCAGCTACAATAGCAAGTAAAGATGAAATCGAAAGTTTCTGAATCAAAAATAATTCAAAAATTTGTTAACGTTACTTCCCACTGTGTCTAAAAAGACACGCGGAAAAATAACACCCTATAAAATTTATTTCACTAATAAAATATACGTTTTCTCATTTTCAGCGTACAGTACAATTACTAATAGGTAAAAATAAATAAAAAATAACATCCAAACATACAAGTACCCCAAAAAACACTTACAAGTCAATGCATGTCAGCACTCACGATCATCAAAAATTTTACTACTGAAATTATTGCGTGTAGAAACGAAAAAAAAAATTTTTTGAGGGAAACATTGAAATAAATAGCTAGAAGAATCATTCCTTAGAATAACTATTCGTACCAAAACCAAAAAAAAATTAAAAATATATTATTTTTTAAATATTTTATGAGGTCATGTTTTACGTGTCTAAATAGACACAGTGGGCATTAATGGGTTAAGCAAAACTCTCTGTATTTTTTCTTTTTGTTTATTTTTAATTTTTCTTTATTCTTATTTTTTTTTTTTTTTTTTTGTTTTTTTCAATTTTTCTGTTTTTTTATTTTTTATTTTCATTAATTTTTTTTTTTTTAAATAATTTTTTTTATTTCTATTTGCATTTTTTAAAATTTTCACTTTTTTATGTTTCATTTTTTTATTTTTTATTTTTTTTCAAATATTATTTTCTCTTTGTTTTTATTTTTTATTTTTCTTTTTTCTTTTTAAATTTGAATAAATTATTTTTCGATTTCTATTTGTATTTTTAATTTTTTCTTATATCTGCTTTTATTTTTCTATTTTAATTTTTCTTTTTTTTCTTTTTCTTTTTCTTTTTAAATAATTATCTTTTATTTCTATTTGTATTTTTTTATTTTTTATTGTTTTTGTTGTTACCAAAAAACAATATTTAACACCTTCTTCTCACATAAACACATACACAAGAACATACAAACCAACATAATTACATCGAAGACATCACCATGCTACCCGGATTCATGAAATTGTCATGGGAAAAATCTCCAGCTGTTTTCCTAATCGCAGGACATTGAAATTTTTTTCTACTTCGTCGCTCATTCACATAGTAAAGTACGTAATACGTATAAGGACTCAGTGTTGACCACTAACTTACTCACTCACCCAATCATATTCACATTTGCTCGCATACACAGCAATTGTAACTAAGACCAGTTAGTTTAAAATTTTAACATTACATACACTGATATACTTGACATATCAAAGCAAAATTTATGTATATTACTTCTAACAAACACATCACACTCATTTAAAGCTATTAACCACCCCTCTAAAAATATTTGTCCACAAAATATCTTCCAAACGCAAACTGAAAGTCTTTATTTCTACATCACTTGTCATAGACACTATGTAGGTTTCTGCTCTAAGTCTCTCAGCATGCGTCATAAATCTAAACATTAAAGTATCTCTTATCACTAATGCATTAACAAAGGCATGTTGGTATCTGTTTTTCACACAAATTACAGAACTTTACACTCATTGTTCAACCAAAACTATTCAATATATAATTTGAATCTCCATGGTCACCTACATAGCACATCATTAATTGTTCCTTCATATACATTTCATATTTATCACTTTAAAATACGAATTTGAAAATATCTTTACGTCATAACCATTTTTTTTGTGACGTCATACTTTTCCTTTATTTATAAGCATATATATACATATGTATATATATATATATATATATATATATATATATATATATATATATATATATATATATATATATATATATATATATATATATATATATATATATATATATATATATATATATATATATATATATATATATATATATATATATATATATATATATATATATATATATATATATATATATATATATATATATATATATATATATATATATATATATATATATATATATATATATATATATATATATATATATATATATATATATATATATATATATATATATATATATATATATAATATATAATATATATATATATATATATATATATATATATATATATATATATATATATATATATATATATATATATATATATATATATATATATATATATATATATATATATATAAGCTTTACCACCATTGGAAACCGTGTTTATATTTTGTTTAATTAATAAAGAGCAGGCTAATAAAGAAAGCTTAACAAATCCCTTTGAGCTCGCAGTATATTTCATATTAAAAACGAAACTTACAAATGAAATAAACAATAGGAATATATTAGAGAAAAGAAAAAGGTTTCTATTTTAAAGAATCCTGATTTGTCAAAATAAAAGACTGAGGACTCACTAAGGAGTTTAACGCTCTGTTAGCTGATGAGCGTCTAGCTTTTAAAGTCAGTTTTACCTAGGTAATAAAAAAAATGTGATCGGAATTCTTCAAAATTAGTTCTCAAACGTGCAAGAGTCAAACCATTCCCACTATTCTCTATCAAAAGGTGAATTGAGAAAATTAAATTAAATGCAATAAAAAAAGTTCTGAAATTAACAGATGTGTCAAGATAACACACAATAATCTTGATGAACAAAAATAAATTACATTGGATAAAACAATAATACAGCTCTGGCTCATTAACAAAATAAACTAAAAAACACTATCACCACCAATTTAAAAGTAATTTCTACAGTGGTTTTACAGCTAAAAACTACTTCTACAAATCCTGCTATTTGTGCAAGTGGTTAATGTCAAACAAATTAATGTATCCGTCAAAAGAGTTTGTTAATTAATATTAACAAATACTTTCAAACAGAATTAAAGTATATATACTTAAGTATAATATATAAATAAAGTATAGTATATAATATATAATATAGTATATAAACTTACTTACTTATTGAAAATTAAATTTGTAAACAGAAATCAACAAGCAATACGTGTTGATGGTATGAGAGCAATAACAAAATGTAGGCTCTGAAAGGCGGGAGAGATACTAAGTAATCGAAATTAATTATCATGTGGAAACTCAAAAGATTTACAATTACCAAAAAAAGGTTCTATTTGTGATGATTTAAATGAATAAATGAGAAAATATATTAACATTTATACGAGGATAGAATACTTCATTTTCAATATAGCAGCAATTTAATATAATTTCTGTTGAATATGACAAAAATTAAAAATTCGAATAGGTTTTTAATTCAAATTTTAATGGCTCATCACACCCTTGCTCACACATTCATACAAACATATTATTTACTATCAAAGAACTAAATGTAGAAATACAACAAGTGTTTCAAAGATCATTCATTTTTTTAACTTGCAAGGACATAAAAACGACGTGGAAAAAAAACGAATAACTGATTTACTTCATTGACCATAAATTATACTTTTTGCAACAAGGAGTATATATATATATATATATATATATATATATATATATATATATATATAGTATATATATATATATATATATATATATATATATATATATATATATATATATATATATATATATATATATATATATATATATATATATATATATATATATATATATATATATATATATATATATATATATATATATATATATATATATATATATATATATTATATATATATATATATATATATATATATATATATATATATATATATATATATATATATATATATATATATATATATATATATATATATATATATGTATATATAGAATATAAAAAAAAACACTATAACCGTGTAAAATTTTAGACATTAAAAAAACCCACAGGAAATAAAAACAAAACATAATCAAAATTGGAGCAAGGCTTTCGTAGTTACAACCACCCTTCCTCTTTCAGGCTCTAGTTTATTAAAAGATTTTTTTTAAAAAAAACAAAGAAAGGCATAAAAATAATTAGTTGGCAGTTTAAATAAAATTGTTAAAACCTTTAAGAAAACTTGAAAATTTTGAAAAATTTTTAACAAAATAATTCGTAAAATAATCTAATAAAACATTATTATGGACATTAAAATTATTTACATTTTTAATTAAAAAGGATTCTATAAACTGTCTTTTATTTACATTATCTTCCTTTATGAGTAATTTCATCTCTTCCAGTCCAATTCTATGATTATTAGATATCCGATGCCAATGTAAAGCAGAATTTTCATCTCCAACTTGAAGCAAATATTTATGTTCGTATTTTCCTATGTTAGTATTTTCCACCGTCTCACCAATATAAACACTATCGCAATCTTTGCAAAGGACCTGATACACACCGGAATATTTGGATCAGGAGATTGCGCACTTTAGAAAGATTTTTAAACAATTGGTTATCCTTCTCAATTCATAAATAAAGCTTTGAAATCCACAAAAAGAAGATTACGAGGTGTTAAAAAGCAAGATGGACTAGATTTGGTCTCTAGTGGAATTTCGAATTTTACCATTGAAGACACACCTATTGTTGAAAATTCAAATGAGATTGAAAATGTAAATAAAAATATCGAGAGAGATTGTGAAGCTGAAAATCGTCTTAAGTTTGACATAACTAATAAGTTTATAGTAAACGTACCCACTGACATTACCAACATTAAGAAATTTTTCCCAAGAGAATTTTTGTTGGTGTCGAGTGTCCCAACAAATAATAAAAAGTTTTTTTATAGACAAAAAATCTCGATAACAATGGACGAGCATAATGCAGATGTTTATCAGGTCCCTTGCAAAGGTTGCGATAGTGTTTATATTGGTGAGACGGTGGATTTTAAAAGAAGAAAATACCAACATAAATATTCGCTTCAAGTTGGAGATGAAAATTCTGCTTTACATAGGCATCGGATATCTAATAATCATAGAATTGGACTAGAAGAGATGAAATTACAGTTTATAGAATCCTTTTTAATTAAAAATGTAAATAATTCTAATTTTCATAATAATAATGTTTCATTAGATGATTTTACGAATTATATTGTTAAACATTTTTCAAAATTTTCAACTTTTCTTAAAGGTCTTAACAATTTTATTTAAACTGCCAACTAATTATTTTTATGCCTTTCTTTGTTTTGTTTTTTTTTTTTTAAATCTTTTAATAAACTAGAGCCTGAAAGAGGAAGGGTGGTTGTCCCTTCGAAAGCCTTGCTCCAATATTAATTAAGTTTTGTTTTTATTTCCTGTTTTTTTTTTATTTTTATATATATATATATATATATATATATATATATTATATATATATATATATATATATATATATATATATATATATATATATATTATATATATATATATATATATATATATATATATATATATATATATATATATATATATATATATATATATATATATTATATATATATATATATTATATATATATATATATATATATATATATATATATATATATATATATATATATATATATATATAATATGTGTGTGTGTGTGTGTGTGTGTGAGTAATATAGTGGAGATGCTTTACTAAATTCTTTTCATTTTATTTCAGAACATTTGATTACACAGGCCTACATTTTTTCACATTTGCAAATTGCCTTTAATTTAACTGCTGAACTTTGTTTTTTTCGTTTGTGCTGAATCCAAATATTTTAGCAGTTGTTCTCTACCACTTAAGGATTTTTCACAAAATGCAATGATAAGTCATGAAGAAAAAACAGTAAATACATTTCAATAGTGGCTTATTAAAAGGGTTTAAATTGAAACACATTTTTTAAAAATTTGAAACTAAATAGGTATGCAAGTTTTAAAATATGTTTAAAATAAATATATGAAGGTAGAATTTACAAATTAATAGTAGGGCGCCAATTTAAAGTCAATCATACTCAGCCGCATAAGAGCGTTTTCGCTGATTTTTAAGGCTTCTTTTCAGATGTTTCCTTTTATATGATGCTACTTCAGTTTCTCGAAATAAACCCCAGAAGTAGTCCGCTATCATACTAGTATTTCAGCGACCATGGTACCTCCTCTCCTTTTCTTTCACATCTTGATGGAAGAGCTCGCCTTGATCCTCGCTAAGAGCTCATAGATTTTCTTGAAAGAAGTACAAATGAGAATGAAGAAAGTGCAGCTTGAGGCTCATTGAACACCCCAGTTCTCACAAATTTTGTAGCATATCTTCGATGATTGCCTTAAAATTTGGGTCTTTATTGTTCCCAAGGAACTTACTTACTACTTCCTTGAACGGCAGCCATGCCACTTTTTCTTTAATACCCAATTTCGTTTTAAACTGTGGGTCTTCTATTAGTTTTGCAAATATTAGGACCGACAAATACTCCCTCTTTAATTTTTGACTCGGATAATGGAGGGAATTTGTCCATTAGGTATTTGAAACATTCCCCTTCCTTAGAGAGAGTTTTCACAAACTGCTTCATTACGCCAAGTTTGATGTGAAGTGGAGACAGGAGTACATTCTTTGGGTCCACAAGGTTTTCCTTCACGACGTTCCTATTACCAATTTCAAACCCAGATCCCCTCGTCCACACCTTTTGTATCCAATGCTGGGCTCTGTTTCGAGTGTCCCACTCACACAAGGAACAAGAAACATGGAAAGCATTTTCAAATCTCCACACATAGTTCACTCATTGTCCTTTTATTTTAGTTTTGAAAAAATCATACTCAAATTTTAGTAGCGTTCTTTCAAATAAACTGAATGAGCAACTGGTACTGAGGCAAACTTTTTGCCATCATGAAGGAGGACTGCTTTTAGACTTTGTTTTGACGAATCAATAAACAACCTCCACTCCTTTACATCATAGTTTACATTGAATATACTTAACAGCCCAGTGATATCATTGAATACTAGTTTATATTCTTGAGAAAGGTATTGAAGAAAATCTTTCTCTTTTTCTATACCATGAAAATGATGCACGTGGTGCTAATAAATTTTTTTCCTTCAACCTTGAGCCTAACAATTCAGCTGACTCCTTCGGTAGATCTAAATACCTGACAAAATCATTTAATTCTAGTTGAGCGAACAATTGAGGTTCATTGTTATAACCACTAAACTCGTCATCAGAGCTGCTCCCTTCACAGTCAGAATCATAAAATGTTGCAATATCATCTAATGAACTTCGTGGAGTTGGTACAGGGAGGTTAGGACCATGATCAACATGACGCATTGCGGATCGAAGATTTGAATACGAAATTACTTTTTTGTTTTTCAACTTATAACCCTCAACATTGGTCAAGCAAAAATAACAATCATCAATATGATTTTGGGGCACTCTATAGACCACAGGCACTCCAAAACGAAAAGATTTCTTTTTACCTTGAGACCACTGTCGAAGTTCTTCTTTGCAAATGCAGCAGATTGTGTGTGGAGCCCATGCCTTATCCTGAACACCCAGTTTCACACTGAAATATGCAAAATAAACCGTCTAAACGAATGTAGTAATGTCCTTTTTTATTTTTCACATCATATAATTACCGCAGATGTAAATATAACTGTTAGGGGTAGTGAGACAATGACGATTCGATATCATAATGTGAACACAGTGTCAACTGAAATCTATTGTGATGAAAGAATTACTTCAGCACTTTCCTCACGTCTTCTCACATCAAATAAACAAATCAGAACTGAAAGGCAAACTAGAATAATGCATCCTAGAGCTGAATCATGAGTAAACTTGTTGTCATTATTCTCTGTGTTCTTCATTCTTCATTAAAATATATATATATATATATATATATATATATATATATATATATATATATATATATATATATATATATATATATATATATATATATATATATATATATATATATATATATATATATATATATATATATATATATATATATATATATATATATATTATATATTGACAGGTTCTTGACTTTATTTAATATTTACTAACAAACAGTGCAAACACAGCCTTGTAAAGAAAGCAAGAGAAAATAACTAAGAAAATGTTTACACGGGCTTTGTGAAAAAAAAAATTACGGGATGGAGAGAAATGGATGCGATTTTCGAATTCAGCATTCCAAAATACATGGAAATGAAACAAATTCATAGAGATAATTTTTCCATTGCAGGCCTGTGTTATTTAAAATAATAAAAAAAAGCTTCTATTAAAACTCAATTTATTTTGAAAACGTATCTTAAATTTTAAAGTACTTCTACTATTGTATTCAGCTATTTATAATCCATAATATATATACTTTATTAACTCGTGCTAAAACAACAGTATGAATAATTGGTGACCCTTTAGAATAAATGGTTGAAGCTAAGCTTCCATCCAAATGGAATTGCTAAGACAATTCTTCTATCACCATTACAACGAAAGGAAATTGACCCAATATTCATTCGTTGATAATTTGAATAACCTATTCGACTTTTCTCACGCTGAAGCTTTTAAACTAATTAAGAACGAAGAAGACATAGCTTTCTTGATGGCTCAATGGCAGAAAGAAATACTAGTATGTATGGCAGGAACTGATAAGAAGTTAACAGATCTTGAACATCTCATTCAGCAGAAAAACTTAGAGTTTCTAAAGGTGTCTGAAATCAGATTCAGTTTTTTTTTTATTTTTCAACAATCGTCACGTTAGCATCAAGTATTACTAGTAATAGCGAATCTGAAAACTCCACCATTAAATCTGTTGGAAATTCGTCCACCTCTACTCTTAGGAAGAGATTAAGGAAGAAATTAATTATGAAACAGGAGATTGCTGCCTGTCATAATCGAAATGTACATCAAATCGAGAAGCTGCTCATATTTTTCAACCTTTTGCTGCTAGTTTTGAACACGATGTCGGCAACCTTTTAATGAGCAGGGAGACCACCCGACGTAACAGTATAATATATTGAGAGAAAAATCAAAAGAACTGATAGTAGTTTCTCTCCTACTTTTCCATTAACAGTATATTAGGATGGCTAATCTCTTCCAGATCCTACTTGCCTATAATAGTATCAGGAGAAGGCATTACAAAAATTCTTGGTGCCCCAAAAATTACAGCAGGAAATGACGAATCCATTTGGGAGGCTGTTTTTCAGTGTCTAAAAAATTAAATTTGTTACAGAATGCAAAATTCGGCACAACCGCATCGAATACTAGACTTATGAATGGAGTTTTTACTCTTATTGAGCAAAAACTGAATATTCATTGCTACATTTACCTTGTTAGCATCTCATTGAGGAAATAATATTAGAGATGGTATTTCCCCTGTGATTAGGATTTATATCTGGTCCTGATATATCTATTTTCAAAAGATTTAAAGAGAAATGGAACACTTTTGATCTTGATTTAAACGATACGAACTCATTACAAATGAAATTGAAAACCAGATAAAATAGAAACTTTAAGTTTTCGATTAAAAAAAAAAAAAAAAAAAAAAAAAACGTGATGACTACAGAGAGCTTCTTGAATTAACAATCCTTATTCTTGGTCAAATGCCAACATGTTGAGTGCATTTTATGCGTCCTGGAGCCCTTCATCGAGCACGGTGGATGGCTTAAAAATATACCTTTTCCGACATCAGTTTAAACTTAATAGCTAAAGAATTTTTTGAAATAAGATGCATGTGTCGCTTTGCTGAACTAATCTACATTCGATCTTGGATAGAAGCTCCCTTGGCAATTTCTGATCCTGCAAATGACCTATCACTAGTCACAAACCTGATGAATTACAATGACAAACAGATTGCGGAAACTTCTCTTGCTTCCTTTTAACTGCACTTATGGTACCTTCGTGAAAAACTTATGAGTTTAGCCCTTTCTGATACTAAAATTAAATAGAAGAAAAGAGAAAAATTGTCTTTCAGCTGGAGCATTATGACTGCGGCGTACATTTGACATTAGTATGTTAAGTGGAAAAGCACTATCGTGTTTGGTAACAAAACGTTCAAAAAAGTTGCTAAAAGCATTTCATATAGACATCATATTTTTTCAGTAAGACACTAAGGAGTGGAGTCAATTACAATCATATAACAATGGACAACCTTGCTTAAAATATTTAAGAGTTACAAATAATTTGGCAGAACGTGGAGTATCACTCATTCGGAAATATTACCTAAGTATTACAAAACATGAAGACCAATTCAAGTTCTTGCTTCAAGTGGTAGAGGATATAAACAAATGTAAAATAACAATCAAAGACATTTGTCGGATCTCATATATATACAGTGTATATATATATATATATATATATATATATATATATATATATATATATATATATATATATATATATATATATATATATATATATATATATATATATATATATATTAGAGGTGGATCGGATAGTAATTTTTTACTATCCGCGGATGCGGATGCGGTTGCGGATATTCAATTGCGGATATCCGCAGATGCGGATGCGGATGCGGATAGTTTAATTTTTTAGGAGTTTTTGTCATAGATTCTTGGAATTTTAAATATAATATCCAGAATCTATGTTACCAGGGTGTGGGACGGGGACCCATCTCTTGGAACACCCCACCAACCTCTTTCCCCAACCTCCACCCATTTGGAAAAAGGCTATATATATATATATATATATATATATATATATATATATATATATATATATATATATATATATATATATATATATATATATATATATATATATATATATATATATATATATATATATATATATATATATATATATAATATATATATATATATATATATATATATATATATATATATATATATATATATATATATATATATATATATATATATATATATATATATATATATATATATATATATATATATATATATATATATATAGTCAGTAATTCAGTATTACCTTCACACTTCACAGTTTCACATATTCCATTTGAAGTTAATAATTGGTAAGTTATTTTTTAGAAATAAAAGCTTTTGGGCTCTTTCAGGTGAAAGTTTGGTTCGCTTTTCGTCGTAAATGAAGGCCTGCTCCAACTGAAAAGACTCTCACTAGCGACACTAGTTGAAGGACATGCTAAATAAGTCCTTGCCAGCTCAGGCAAGAAAAGGGAAACTTTTTGCAATTATCTCTCCACCAAACCAGTTGGTCTTTATCTGCCTCCAAACGTGGGAGTTTCAGATAATTTTCAATAATCGATATTGTATCCTTTGACACTTCTGACTGTGATTCTTCATTGCTGCTGGAAGCTAGAAGATCTTTCATTGATTTAGCAATGCTTAAGCTAACAGATTTTGCTTTTTCTTTAAAGGCGTTATTTTAGCTGTTTCTATCTTCTCATCGCATAAGCATCCTAATTTGATTTTAACATTCTGAGAAACAAGTGGTTTAAAAAATTTTGTTTTGTACCTAGGATCTAAAAAGGTTGCAATTGTATAAGCATCATCATTTTCCAGGTTTTCAAATCTGTCGTTCATCTCCTTCATTAATGTTTCAGTCATCCTTGAAACTCCCTTAGACTTAATAACATTTGTTAACACAACTTTCAATGTTGAAACAAGTGGTATCACATCTGACAAACATAATTCAGCTGAACTTATAGTCTTTGTTAATTCTTCAAAAGTCTTAATGATATTAATACAATTATTTAAAATGTCATTTTCGTCACCTGTTAGAGGCTTTATTTTTGTGCTGCTTGAAGCATAAATGCAAATGGCCTCATTAATTTCGCTCATCCTTTCAAGCATATGCAAACTACTATTCCAAAGTGTTTGAATATCTTGCATGACAGAAGTGGACGAACATTTAATCTTGTTTGTATTTTCTTCTGCTCATTTTGGATTACAACGGGGTGATTGAAATGCGTAGCAATTAACCTACATTTGGTTATTAAATCGGATACACATTTTTGACTCATAATGGAATTTTTAACTACTATCTGAGTTTGGTGTGCAAAGCAATCTACATTTTTCACTCTTGCCAGAGAAAGTGCTTTTTTTTATATTTGTGCCCGAATCTCTGACTACGCAGTGCACTTCATTTAATGAAATCTTCCATTTTGTCAGCATCTTTTCAAATACAGTTTCAAGATAGTCGCCTGTATGGCGCTCAGAAAGAGGTTCTGCATTCAATACAAAGTTTTTCCTTTGAAAGTTTTTATCGATTGCATGATACGTAATTTTTTACTATCCGCGCATGCGGATGCGGTTGCGGATATCCAATTGCGGATATCCGCGGATGCGGATATTGGAAAAATGATGCGGATATCCGCATTTGCTGATGCGGATGCGGATATCCGGTCCACCTCTATATATATATATATATATATATATATATATATATATATATATATATATATATATATATATATATATATATATATATATATATATATATATATATATATATATATATATAATATATATATATATATATTGTTTTTTATTTTCGAATTTTAATTAAATGTTTTTTAAATGCTCTACCTAATATGTTTTTCTATGAGGTAAAACTAATATGTAGGAAATTAAAAACAATCGACTGAGATTAAGTTCTGTCGCAAACTCCTTAAATTTTTGGAATTAATTTGCTTTTTTTGACGTATACTTTTCCTATTTTTCTCAATTAGTTAAGTATACAACATTATTAATTACACTAAATGAGACAAATGTCTTTATTATTTTTCTTTGACATTTATGGATTGTATTTTATTGCATTTTATGATAAATAACCTGTATAAATTAACAAATTATGTAAAGAAAATGAAATTCGTACTGTGGACAATCTTTTTAATATTCACTAATATAGACATTGCACAAAGTCAATTGCACCAAAATAAGAAATTCCTATTTACAATTAGCTTTGTAATTACATGGCAAAAGTTATTTAGATTTCAGGAGAGTTTTTTTTTTTGCTATCGGGTTTCTTAGAATGGAACTCACATACCAAATGCATCAAGAATTGCCTTTGCTCATCATCCTTGAGCAAGATGCTTATATATATATATATATATATATATATATATATATATATATATATATATATATATATATATATATATATATATATATATATATATATATATATATATATATATATATATATATATATATATATATATATATATATATATATATATATATATATATATATATATATATATATATATATATATATATATATATATATATATATATATATATATATATATATATATATATATATATATATATATATATATATATATATATATATATATATATATATATATATATATATATATATATATATATATATATATATATATATATATATATATATATATATATATATATATATATATATATATATATATATATATATAATATATATATATATATATATATATATATATATATATATATATATATATATATATATATATATATATATATATATATATTATATATATATATATATATATATATATATATATATATATATATATATATATATATATATATATATATATATATATATATATATATATATATATATATATATATATATATATATATATATATATATATATTATATATATATATATATATATATAAAAATAAAAATATAATATATATATATATATATATATATATATATATATATATATATATATATATATATATATATATATATATATATATATATATATATATATATATATATATATATATATATATATATATATATATATTTAGTTCAAAACCACTAATTAATATTTATATTATAAGTAACCCAAAAATATGAGATAGAGATATCGGCCTAAGTGGTGCTAAGAACCGACTTAAAATATTAAAAATAAAACAATAAATCGTCTATAACAATAAGTGAATTGTTAAATGACAAAAGAATAAAAATAGGCAAACTTTCGACCCTAAAACATCCGAGGATCCTTATCAAGCCACTGGAAGAAACGAATAAGCTTATTTGTTAGTTCCAGTGTCTTGATAAGGATCCTCGGATGTTTTAGGATCTAAAGCTTGCCTATTTTTATTCTTTTGTCATTCAACAATTCACTTATTGTTATTGACGTTTTTTGTTTTCTTTTTAATGTTTTAAGTCGGTTCTTAGCACAACTTAGGCCGATTTCTCCCTCTTAAATTTTAGGATTACTTATAATACATATATATATATATATATATATATATATATATATATATATATATATATATATATATATATATATATATATATATATATATATATATATATATATATATATATATATATATATATATATTAAAAGCAATTTTTCTTAAAACAATTTAAATTGATATGGTAGTATAAATAACGTTGTTATATCTCAAATGAGATACTATAAACTTAACATTAATTAAATTATGACTTAAAAACTGGAATGTCAAACGAAACGTTTGTAACTTAAAAGGAAAAATGAGTTTATTATAAATCTCATTGGATAACATATTGAGTCATTTATCAATCTCAATTGAGATTTTCTTTATGATGAGACACCGAAAACATTTCAAAATGAGATGCCCATGAGGTGAGTTTATTTTCTGTTTATGAAAGCGGTAACAAAATGTAGGCTGAGATAGGCGGAAGCGATATTAAATAATCGAAATTAATTAGCAAGTGGGAGCTCAAAAGATTTACAGTTTCCAAAGAAAATTTCTATTTGTGATGATTTAAATGAATAGATGAGAAAATATATTTACATTTATACGATGATACAATACTTCATATTCAAAAGAGCAGCAATTTAATATAATTTCAGTTGATTATGACAAATAATAAAAATTCTAATAAACTTTTAACTCAAATTTTAGTATCTATTTAAAATGCTAAAATAGTTTGTCACGCCCAGGTTTATTCTCGAACGTTCACACATATATACAAACATATTATTTACTATCAAAAAGATAAATGTAAAACTACAAGAAGTGTTTCAAATATCAGTAATTTTTCAACTGCAAAGAGATAAAAACGACGTGAAAAAAATGAATGATTCATCTGCTTCCTTCACCATTAATCCTACTATTGCAACAAACAATATATATAATATATATATATATATATATATATATATATATATATATATATATATATATATATATATATATATATATATATATATATATATATATATATATATATATATATATATATATATATATATATATATATATATATATATATATATATATATATATATATATATATATATATATATATATATATATATATATATATATATATATATATATATATATATATATATATATATATATATATATATATATATATATATATATATATATATATATATATATATATATATATATATATATATATATATATATATATATATATATATATATATATTTAAAACCACTAGTTATAAAACAATAAAAGATAAAAAGTTAGAACGAAGGGAACAATAAATAAAAAAGAAAATAGCAAATAACAAGGATAAAAGAGCCACGAAAGTTTCAGGAAACTAAGTCTTCCTTCTCATCAGCGTAACTGAGAACAGAAGGCAGAAAACAAAAGTAAGAAGCTGCGCGTTGCCAGAAGTTCATTAAAAAATAAATTACCTAAGATCGAGGATACCAAAATCTGGCACCTATTGCACATGTGGAAAAACTTTTTTAAAAATGCTCTTCAAATAACCTAAAAGAACGATGTATATATCAAGGAAGCCCGAAAAAGTATTGAAATTATCTATTGTTTTAATAAAAAATGCTTCTATGAATCTGTTTAGATTTTTTGACTTTGATGAAAATAAAAATGTTGCATCATTCCAGTTTATTTTGTAATTGTTTGATGTATGAAGAAAAATTGCATTGCTGGTGTCGCATCTTCTTACATCGGCTTTG
>SEYY01023065.1:25000-29230 GCA_009176605.1 Armadillidium nasatum | reverse complement strand
ATATATATCGACACAGGATCGGATCATGTGAAGAGAACTAAATGCAGGACGACAGGACTAGCCATCCGGCCTTGTGATTTCTCTGTCAACGGCTTGTAACTACTCCAGAACCAGCATTGGGAACCATTGCTCGGAGAGCGCAATCTTTTGAAGACCCCTGGGAGAGAGTGTTTGAGGTTGGTTTGAGAACGATGCTGGTCCTACTGAAAGGGTGAAAACCCTACCTGAAGAGTCTGGATAGGACTCATGGACCGGCATGGGGACCGGCGAGCGAAGAACTTGATCTTTTGGAGGCTCTGGGAGAACTTCTTCAAACAGATGGAGAAAGATGCTGGTTTCACTGACAGGGTGAAAAACCCTTTCTGGGAGAGTATATAGATATAGATAGATATATATATATATATATTATATATATATATATATAGTATATATATATAATATATATATATATATATTTTATATATATTATTAATTAAAACTGTCATATTTTCAAGGTATCCTGACAGAAGAGTTAAAGTTACTTTTTCCACCTTCCCACTACCTCTCGAAATTTCCTTGACAAAAAACTGAAAAAGACTGTACAAAGACGTGTCACACTAGCCTATTTCATTGAAGGAGGTATGCGACTGTAGAGCTCAAAAGAGCAGAGCTGGTTGCAATGAGCTATAGTATGGAGAGTAACACAGAAATTTGACGTGCACAAAGAGTTTGGAGAGAATTAGTAAGAAAGAACTGATAAGTAAAAGACAGACTCCATCTTTCAAAAGCATCAAGGGAACCATCCCAGTGTGCGAAACGTGAAAACAAGACATCTGTGAAAAGTAGACTAGAAGAGTCCCAGAACATTAAGCATCTTAGAAGCTTGTTTTCATAGAGAAGTATTGTAATCCTTTATAAAGTTATAACGAGAAAAAGAAATAGCGAGAATATTTAAGGACAGACGAAAGTTTGATTTCTGTAGAATTGTATCGAGTAGAAAGATAGAGGATCAGAGTTTTGATGATTAAAAATTCGCATGTTTTCTCTATCCTCTGCGAGAAAGAGCAAAGGTTGACTACTCCAGGTCACTCTCCTATCGTTAATTAATTGCTGTGACTATATATAAATATATACTATATTATATATATATATATATATATATATATCTCCGGCGGGCAAAGGTCGGAGGCCTAGCAAATTCCGCCGGAACTGGAAAAATCCTATCTTGACCGAAGGAGACCAACAAGAATTGCAAGTAAAGGAAGTTGGAGAAAACAGATAAAAGAAGTGTGTTCCAGACTTTACAGTAGAAGTATGGTAACAATGAGCATAGCGGTTAAGTCTGGGGTCGGAGAGTTGGGACAGAGAAAGGATGAGACTGTGTAGAAAGACGTGTCACACGAGCTCTTCTCAATGGAGGAGTATGCGACGAGAGAGTTTAGAAGAGAGTGTCCGTTGTAATAGCGATAGTAAAAAAAGGGATGCAGCAATTCGACGGGCAGAATAGAGAGAGAGAGTTAGTAAGAGCAGGAGAGTTGGTGAGACGAAAAATCCTAGACTCCCCCTTCTCGAGGAGAACTGTATGAGTGGAACCACCCCAGATGTGCGAAGCGTACTCCATACAAGTACGAACAACACCCCTATAGTGTTGAGAAATTGGATTGAAGAAATGCTGTAGGCGCCTCAGAACATCCAACCTCTTAAAAGTTTGTTTAGAAAAAGAAATAGTTTGATCTTTCCAAGAAAGATCATGAGAAAAAGAAACACCAAGAATATTAAGGAGAGATGAAGATTTGAGTAGTGTGTTTTCGAAGAAGACATCATAGCTGTGTGGAAGATTGTGTCGAGTGGAGAGATGGAGAAACTGAGTGTTTGAGACATTGAAAACAACCATGTTTTCTCTGTCCCAATTTGAAATACATGAAAGATCATAGGTTAGTTGCTCCAAGGCTACCCTTCTCGAGTCTATGAACTGCTGTTGGGAGGGACGGCTTTCAATCTGGAAAGAGAAAGGGGGTGGAGTCATCAGCACAGGAGTGGATAGGAGATGAGGTAATAGAGAGAAGATCACTAATGAAAAGAAGAAAAAGTGTTGGAGATATGACAGAACCCTGAGAAACACCACAATTAATAGATTTAAAGGAAGAACGGTGGCCGTCTACAATAGCTGCTATAGAACGACCAGAAAAAAAATTAGAGAAAGATCACAGAGAGAAGGATAGATACCGAAAGAGGGAAGTTTAGAAATCAAAGCTTTGTGCCAGACTCTATCGAAGGCTTTTGATATGTCCAGTGCGACAGCAAAAGGATTCACCGAAATGCCGAAGATAAGAGGACCAATAGTCAGAGAGAAGGAAAAGAAGATCACCAGTAGTGCTTTCTATAAAAGTCATACTGGCGATCAGATAAGATTAGAAGAATTGAGATGTTTCCAACTGGGGTGGCGTAAAAAAACTACGAAGGCGCCTCAGAACTCCCAACCTCTTAGAAGCTTGTTTAGAGAGAGAAGTAATGTGATGTTTCCAAGAAAGATCACGAGAAAAAGAAACACCGAGAATATTTGAGAACAGATGAAGGTTTGAGCTGAGTGTTTTCGAAGAAGATGTCATAGTTGTGTGGAAGATTATGTCGAGTAGAAAGATGGAGGAATTGAGTTTTTGAGGCATTGAAAACGACCATGTTTTCTCTGCCGCAATTTGAAATACGAGAGATCGGAGGTCATTGCTCCAAGGCTATCTTTGTCTATAACTGCTGTTGGGATGGACGTCTTTCATATTGAAGTATATAGGAGTGGATAGAAGATGAAGTAATAGAGAGAAGATCATTTATGAAAATTAGAAAAAGAGTTGGGGATAGGACAGATCCTTGAGGAATACCACTATTTATAGATTTATAGGAAGAACGGTGGCCGTCTACAACAGCTGCTATAGAACGACCAAAGGAAATTAGAGAGAAGGTCACAGAAAGAAGGATAGATTCCGAAAGAGGGAAGTTTGGAAATCAAAGCTTTGTGCCAGACTCTATCGAAGGCTTTCGATATGTCTAGCGCCACAGCGAAAGACTCACCGAAACCCCGGAGAGCGGAGGACCAAGAGTCAGAAAGTAGGGAAAGAAGATCACCAGTAGAACGCTCTTTACGAAAACCATATTAGCGATCAGAGATAAGATTAGAAGATTTGAGATGTTTCCAAATCTTCCTGTTAAGGATAGATTCGAAAACTTTAGAAAGAATGGAGGTTAAAGAAATTGGACGATAGTTAGAGGGTTGAGAGGGGTCCCCCTTCTTCGGCACAGGCTGAATGAGTGCACGTTTCCAGCAAGATGGGAAGGTCGAAGTAGAAAGGCAAAGACGAAATAGTTTGCCAAGGCAGGGTGCAAGGTCGGAAGCACAAGTTTTGAGAACCGCAGGAGGAATACCATCAAGACCATACGCCTCTTAGTATTAAGCTCAGAGAGAGCAGAAATGACATCTTTAGAAGAAATTATAATTAGGCATAAATGAGTTGGAGGGGGTTGAAGGAGGAGGAATAGCTCCGGAATCGTCTAAGGTAGAATTAGAAGCAAAAGTTTGAGCGAAGAGTTCAGCTTTAGTAGAAGGTAAAATGGCAGCTGTACCATCAGAAGAAACTAGAGGAGGGAAAGAGGAAGAAGCAAAGTTAGAGTTGACATTTTTTCCAAAATGCCAGAAAGGGCGAGACGAAGAGTAACCAGAAAGATTATTGCATTTGCGACGAAGAAAAGAGTTTATGGAATCTCAAAGAATAGATTTTGCACGATTCCGGGATGAAATTTAAGTTGAATGGGTTTGAGGAGTTTGAAAACGACGGTAATCTCTGAAGGCAGCGTCACTGCGGCGGATAGCGCGAGAACAAGTAGAGTTAAACCAAGGTTTGTTAGGTTTAGTAGAGGGAAAAGAATATGGTTTTACGCCTCCATGCCAGAGAGAATCACCTAAGTTATGCTCTCAGCACACTCCGGGGGATCCCTCCCACGAAAGCAATAATCAATCCATGGGAAATCAGAGAAGTTCCACCGCAAGTCAGACCAGCTAGCAGCACCGAAGTGTCACAAACGTCTCCTCGCCGAAGGCGGGGGTCGTTCTTGTGGAAGACTTGAAGAGACAGAACATGATACGGAGTTAAAAAAAAAAAAAAAAAAAAGGTGATCGGATGAACCCAGAGAAAGAAAGAGTTTAACAGTATAAAGAGAAGGATAAGAGGTTAAGAAAATATCAAGTATGTTGAGTTCATC
>SEYY01023065.1:15000-20000 GCA_009176605.1 Armadillidium nasatum | reverse complement strand
CTTACTAACTTCGGGGAGTATTGTGTGGTGGCGCTTGACATATCCAAGGCTTTTGACCAGGTATGGCATGCGTCACTGCTTTCCACTGGTTTCCTTCTTCTCTTTGCTTACTCTTTTCTAGTTTTCTCTCAAATCGTTACCTTTCGACACTTATATATGGAGCGACATCTTCCTCCTTTTCTGTCAACTGTGGTGGTATTCCTTAGGGTTCTGTTTTATCTCCAACTTTATTCTTACTTTTCATTAACAATCTTCTCAACTGCACTTCTAACTTTGTTCACTCTTACTCTGATGATTCAATTCTACATTTTTCTACTCACTTCAAATCTGCTTTCTTTTCATTCTAGAGTTGATTCTTGTTTTCAGTTTTCCGATTCTATTCTTGTCGATCTGGATGGTATTTCCCGATGGCGTCATAGCAACCTTATGAAATTCAACTCTTTGAAAACTAAACTTCTTCACCTCTTCCTCTCAAAAACACCTCCCAACTTTATCTTCTTCGATGGTTCTCCCGTCTCACCTGTGAATAAGAAATTTTTTTTGCTTAAACATAAACAATAAATTGTCTTGGAAACAACATATCAAAATGGTTGATAAGGAAGCCTCTAAGAAGCTGAGAGTACTATTCAGGTTGCGAGAATTTTTTTCTTCTGAGCAGTTACTTTAATTATTTAAAGGGTTTATTTGCCCTTGTATGGAGTACTGTTCTCACATTTTGTGGGACTCCAGTTCCTCCACTCTTCTAGATAGGGTTGAGTCTAAAGCTAAAATATTAATAAACTGTCCCTTACTTTCAGACTCTCTTGACGTTGGAGAAGTATCTCTTTTCTAGAGGTACTACAATGGCAGGTGCTAGAGGGAATTCTCCTCTCGCATTCTTCCACCATTGCGTCGCTCTCGTTGAATAAGGGATGCCCTGCTTTCGCACGAATTTTGTGTGGATACTGGAAATCCCAGGTTTGGCGGTTGTAGTGCCTCCTTCTTTCCAGCCACCTCTGTTCTGTGGAACTCTCTACCGTCATCTACTTTTCCTCCTATATTTAATCTTCCTCTCTTCAAGGCTTCCGTCTTTGCCCACCTGAGGGATGTGTGTTAGGTTCGGGTCTGAGTGGGTTTTCTTCCTCCTTTTCTCTTTGAAAAGGGCTCTTTCGTTAGTGGTGGTATTATATATATATATATATATATATATATATATATATATATATATATATATATATATATATATATATATATATAATATATATAAACTGTTCTGCTCGTACAAATTTCCTTGACCCTTTATCTATGAGACGTGACGTTGGCGCCCTGTCTCTTTTCTATAGGTACTACAGTGGCAAATGCTCGAGGGAACTGTCTACTCGCATACATCCACCTTTACGGCGTCCTCGTAGCACAAGGGGTGCACTGTCTGCACATAAATTTTGTGTAGACATGGGCAACTCCAGGCTTGTTCGCTGCGGTGTCTCCTTCTTTCCTGCCACCTCTGTTTTGTGGAATTCCCTCCCAACTTCTGTGTTTCCTGCTGAATTTAATCTCCATTCTTTTAAGGCCCACGTCTGTGCTCACCTGCGAAATTTGTGTTAGGTGGGGCTTGTGGGTTGTTTTATATCTTCTATTGTTCTCGCACCCCCTCCTTGAATAGGGCCTTGCCCGTGAGCGGTGGTGATGTGTAAAAAAAAGAAAAAATATATATATATATATATATATATATATATATATATATATTATATATATTATATATATATATATATAATATATTATATATATATATATATATATATATATATATATCGGAAAATAAAATGAGTCAATTAGTAATAACGAGCTGATATATCACTATTGAATAGCTTTAAGAGAGCAGGGAATACAACTGAATTCAATGGAGCACCACCACCATTATAATAAAAGACCAGAAGTCTTTGAATATTGAGTCACCAAGAAAGGAAATCAGATTTAATAGAAACAGAAAAACGAAACTGAATTCGAGGCTTTTCTAAGAGCCAGACTTTATTTTTTAAAGTTTTCAAAATGCCCAGCAAAATAGGTCAAAGATCAAAGGTCAAAATTCGATAGCATGAGAAAAAGAAAGAAAAGATAACTGAGTGTATCTTATACTAAAACCTTAAATTATATAATGACTTACTTGAACCATTTTTTCTCTTCTTCCTTCGTAGGATAATCTCTCGTCAAAATCAGGAACTTCTTCAGTTCCAATAAATATTGGTTCCCAAATTTGGTTTTTCGATTTGCGCTCATTAATAGTAAACACGGATAACCCAGGATTATCTTTTTCTTCTATCCATTCCTGCATTATATATATATATATATATATATATATATATATATATATATATATATATATATATATATATATATATATATATATATATATATATATATATATATATATATATATATATATATATATATATATATATATATATATATATATATATATATATTTGGGATAGAGTGATACCAAAATTTTAACCGATACCGATACCAATACGATACCTTTAAAATTCACCGATACCGAGTACCAATACCAATACAAAAATATTTTTTTTTTTTGAAATATGAGTTAAAATATAATGAATGACTATATAAAATTTAGATTCAAAATTTATGCTATCTGAAATATCTAGTTATTTTGAAGTCACATTGCTAAAAACCTATTGAAATATGAAACATTAGGTCTGTCAAAATGAATTCTATCCCACTCGCTCTCGGTCCCAGATATGAGCTTATAAATGTCAAAGTAGTGGTCATAAGTTATTAAAATTTGCTACAAACCCACCTTGGTGAGTGAGAATCGTGCTGAAATCACAAAAAAATGTTGGAAGTGATCGCCATTACCATCGAGGGATGCCTGCACACACTTTTCCATGTTACGGAAGGTTGCCTCCAACATATTGGGAGTCACAGAGTCAGTTGCCTGTCGAAATGCTGTCTTTTGGTTGTATGAGTACGTGGCTCGTTGCGATACTCTTTTCCTTTCAGCTTGCCCGTAGGAAGAAATCCGGCAGGATAAGGTCAGGCGACCTTGGTATCCAAAGTCCCTTTAAAATGACCCTACCTTCAAAGAAGGATCCAATTTTATATATGCTGATGTTGTACGTGTGGCAAAGAGCTCCATCCTTCTTAAAATAGCCAACCAATTCCAAGTCATCCAAACAATGACGAACTCATTGAAGATGTTCATATGAACAGTACTTTGATATATACTAGCTCATATCTCGGGACAGCTCGAATTATATGTACAAACCCTGGGATCTTATTAAGCATGTTGTGCTGGGCAATTCATGCTTAATTAATGAACCTAGGTTGGGAAATGCACGGTTGAGGAGATGTAGCCCACAAACTCCCCAGTGTTGAATCGGTACAAAACACACCGAAACACCCGTTTATTTTAATATTATTTATTTATTGCATAACCATATGCAATCCAAAAACACAGTCCAAATTATATTAGGTGTTCAAAATGTGACTCTTCTGACGCTGTGCAGGCTTCTACACGTCTCTCATGAGTACGTTCAATACGTTCCGATGAGGCACACCGTGCAGACGTGTTCTGGAACTGACCCGTTGATCTCTTGCAATGTCTTGGAAAACAACATCCTCCTTCGCAGGTTTCCGAACAAGGACCGTCCACGTCAACTTTATGGAGTTATCAGGTGTCATTTTCAACACCTTTATAAAGATGGCGATGAAGGTCATGTGATTGGGTTGTCGTGTATTAGGATACGTGACGCGATACAATCTTACTGTCTCACGACTGTTCCCGTTCGTTCAACCATATGTAAATAACATGTCAGCCTGTTGACGTATGAATAACGCACCATTGTAACCGATTTAATACAGGTAATATGTAATACGTACACCTTGTTTTATCTTGTTCCATTACTGTTGGGAAAGATACCTCCGTATCTGTGGTTGCCGAGCGTTCTAAAGTTCTCTCAACATATCATCAAGATTTTACAAAATTCTGTTAATAAGTGGCAATCGGATCTACACAGGATTTCGCATATCGTACGTTCGACCCATCCACCAGTTGCCACATACCATGTATACCTTCATGGGTGGGTATCTCTGTGTTATCTACTTAGCCGTGCATTTTGACATGATTTACCCAGCATTGCGTGTTTAATAAGATCACAGGATTTGTCGTTATATCCACTCGATCTTGATGATTTTCGACTTTTATTCTTATTCAAATAATAATAATAATAATAATAATAATAATAATAATAATAATAATAATAATAATAATAATAATAATAAAATGTGACAAGCTTCAGTCAAGAAGTTGACATCTTTCTACAGAAATAATAAATTTCCTTTTATGTCAGGTTTTGGTATCGGTCGTTTTTTACCGATATCGATACCGGTAAAATCTTTATATACCAATACCCGGCACCATAAACTTTGCCGGTACTACCTGATACCGATACTTGACACCATCCCTAGTATATATATATATATATATATATATATATATATATATATATATATATATATATATATATATATATATATATATATATTATATATATATATATATATATATATATATATATATATATATATATATATATATATATATATATATATATATATATATATATATATATATATATATATATATATATATATATATATATATATATATATATATATATATATATATATATATATATATATATATATATATATATATATATATATATATATATATATATATATATATATATATATATATATATATATATATATATATATATATATATATATATATATATATATATTATATTGACAATATGAAAATTTATCAACAAAACGAGTAAAGAGAACATGAAAGTTAATATGCTGTATTTAGATGTTAGAACATTGTACAAGAACTTTAAAACGTCAAGATCAAATGATGATCAAGATGAATGCAGTAAATAAATGGATTTAAACATTAATTTACATTAAATATAAAGTTTATTTGCTATATAAAA
>SEYY01023065.1:5000-12500 GCA_009176605.1 Armadillidium nasatum | reverse complement strand
CAGGGGAGAAAGTATTAATGAGGAGATAAAGTTCTAGCTCGTTTTAGGTGATGTTAGGTAATGCGATTTGGTAGAACTTCGATGTTCGCAAAGGGTAAATGGGGTTTCCCCCCCAAAATAATTTAAAGTGGAGATCCGAGACTCAATTTAATTACAGTTTTGGATCTCCGCCCCTTCTGAACAAATCCAGGCAAGAATTTGTTAACGAGGGCTCCCAACCTGTAAATTAAAAAGAGTGTTTAATTTATTAGTTCTATTATTTTTTCAGGAGGGTATATTATTGTCAATAAAAGGCTGGAGGTCAAGGTTATTAGTCTGTCTTTTAGCATCACTTGCTCTAAAATATAACTGTGTTCTCAGCAAGTTTAAATGGTGTGCTTGAACCAGAATAATTTTATTTCTTCACTGATATTTATTATTGTTATTTTGAAGAACGTGTATGAAGTGTGTGCAATAATAATAGCAGCACTACCAACATCTGTTGGGGTGGGGAGCTTGCGTTGACAAGCCCTTTCCTGGGCTTATTCAGAGAGGACAGAGACCCAATACTGTAATTGAATTGAGTATCAGAATTCTCATTTTGAATTCTTTTGGGGTGGAACCTCATTGACCATTTCTTTTGTAGCCTTTTAGGAAGATGGAAACTCTTCTAAGCCACGGATGGGGCCGATGGAGCCCCTAACTGATCTTTTTTTTTTATCTTTAGAGGTGAGGAAACAAAACTCTTATTGACTCTTAAAGAGATCGGACAAGCCACTTTTCCTCCTCTGATTTTAATTTTCATTCTGTAGCTCAGGTGCTCCATTAAAAACTTTTGAAGCCGTCGCCTTGGAATTTGCCGCTTTGTGAAATCAACAAGTATTTAAGACTCCATCTTAGTTTTCGAAATGATCAAGTCTGAAAACATCATTAACAGAGCCATCTACTGGACAAACATACAGTCATCATCATATTTTCATAATCTTCATCATCATCATCAATAACAATAACATCATCATCATCTTTGGGTGACTGTTTATTAAACGAAGATTCGTCTAGAGGCTTTGAATATTTGCCTTTATCAGAGATAAAGGTAAATATGTTAATTTAAAAGTTTTTCCGCATTCCATTTCAATTTTTCGTAATTTTTTTATTTTTAAACGTAATATTCCATTGAAATTTATTAAAATAACTTCGAAAAACATAATGTGAGGTGTTGGATGGTGTTTTTATATAATTTAACATCATAATATGGAAAAGAATCAGATTCCTGCATCATATTATCTGTGTCGTTCCAAGATTTTAGGTAATTGACAATGAAAAATGTTAAGTGAAATTTAAAACTCATTTATACGAAAAATTCCAATGAAATTCATGAAAATAAATTTGAAAAATATAATGTGAGGCGTTGGATAGTGTTATTATATAATTTAACATCATAATATGGAAAAGAATCAGATTCCTGCATCATATTATCTGTGTCGTTCCAAGATTTTAGGTAAATGACAATCAAAAATGTTAAGTGAAATTGAAAACTCATTTAAACGAAAATTTTTATTGAAATTCATGAAAATAAGTTTGAAAAATATAATGTGAGGCGTTGGACAGTGTTATTATATAATTTAACATCATAAAATGGAAAAGAATCAGATTCCTGCATCATATTATCTGTGTCGTTCCAATATTTTAGGTAACTGACAATCAAAAATGTTAAGTGAAATGGAAAACTCATTTAAACGTAATATTCCATTGAAATTCATTAAAATAAGTTTGAAAAATATAATGTGAGGCATTGGATAGTGTTATTATATAATTTAACATCATAATATAGAAAAGAATCAGATTCCTGCATCATTTTGTCTGTGTCGTTCCAAGATTTTAGGTAATTGACAATCAAAAATGTTAAGTGAAATTTAAAACTCATTTAAACGAAAAATTCCATTGAAATTCATGAAAATAAATTTGAAAAATATAATGTGAGGCGTTGGATAGCGTTATTATATAATTTAACATCATAATATGGAAAAGAATCAGATTCCTGCATCATATTATCTGTGTCGTTCCAAGATTTTAGGTAATTGACAATCAAAAATGTTAAGTGAAATGGAAAACTCATTTAAACGAAAAATTCCATTGAAATTCATGAAAGTAAATTTGAAAAATATAATGTGAGGCGTGGGATAGTGTCATTATATAATTTAACATCTTAAAATGGAAAAGAATCAGATTCCTGCATCATATAATCTGTGTCGTTCCAATATTTTTGTTAACTGACAATCAAAAATGTTAAGTGAAATTTAAAACTCATTTAAACGTAATATTCCATTGAAATTCATTAAAATAAGTTTGAAAAATATAATGTGAGGCGTTGAAAAGTGTTATTATATAATTTAACATCATAATATAGAAAAGAATCAGATTCCTGCATCATATTATATGTGTCGTTCCAAGATTTTAGGTAATTGACAATCAAAAATGTTAAGTGAAATGGAAAACTCATTTAAACGAAAAATTCCATTGAAATTCATGAAAATAAATTTGAAAAATATAATGTGAGGCGTTGGATAGTGTTATTATATAATTTACCATCATAATATGGAAAAGAATCAGATTCCTGCATCATATTATCTGTGTCGTTCCAATATTTTAGTTAACTGACAATCAAAAATGTTAAGTGAAATTTAAAACTCATTAAAACGTAATATTCCATTGAAATTCATTAAAATAAGTTTGAAAAATATAATGTGAGGCGTTGGAAAGTGCTATTATATAATTTAACATCATAATATGGAAAAGAATCAGATTCCTGCATCATATTATCTGTGTCGTTCCAATATTTTAGGTAATTGACAATCAAAAATGTTAAGTGAAATTTAAAACTCATTTAAACGAAAAATTCCATTGAAATTCATGAAAATAAATTTGAAAAATATAATGTGAGGCGTAGGATAGTGTTATTATATAATTTAACATCATAATATGGAAAAGAATCAGATTCCTGCATCATATTATCTGTGTCGTTCCAATATTTTAGGTAACTGACAATCAAAAATGTTAAGTGAAATGGAAAACTCATTTAAACGAAAAATTCCATTGAAATTCATGAAAATAAATTTGAAAAATATAATGTGAGTCTTAGGATAGTGTCATTATATAATTTAACATCATAAAATGGAAAAGAATCAGATTCCTGCATCATATTATCTGTGTCGTTCCAATATTTTAGGTAACTGACAATCAAATATGTTAAGTGAAATTTAAAACTCATTAAAACGTAATATTCCATTGAAATTCATTAAAATAAGTTTGAAAAATATAATGTGAGGCGTTGGATTGTGTTATTATATAATTTAACATCATAATATGGAAAAGAATCAGATTCCTGCATCATATTATCTGTGTCGTTCCAATATTTTAGGTAAATGACAATCAAAAATGTTAAGTGAAATTGAAAACTCATTTAAACGAAAATTTTTATTGAAATTCATGAAAATAAGTTTGAAAAATATAATGTGAGGCGTTGGACAGTGTTATTATATAATTTAACATCATAAAATGGAAAAGAATCAGATTCCTGCATCATATTATCTGTGTCGTTCCAATATTTTAGGTAACTGACAATCAAAAATGTTAAGTGAAATGGAAAACTCATTTAAACGTAATATTCCATTGAAATTCATTAAAATAAGTTTGAAAAATATAATGTGAGGCGTTGGATAGTGTTATTATATAATTTAACATCATAATATAGAAAAGAATCAGATTCCTGCATCATTTTGTCTGTGTCGTTCCAAGATTTTAGGTAATTGACAATGAAAAATGTTAAGTGAAATTTAAAACTCATTTAAACGAAAAATTCCATTGAAATTCATGAAAATAAATTTGAAAAATATAATGTGAGGCGTTGGATAGCGTTATTATATAATTTAACATCATAATATGGAAAAAATCAGATTCCTGCATCATATTATCTGTGTCGTTCCAAGATTTTAGGTAATTGACAATCAAAAATGTTAAGTGAAATGGAAAACTCATTTAAACGAAAAATTCCATTGAAATTCATGAAAGTAAATTTGAAAAATATAATGTGAGGCGTGGGATAGTGTCATTATATAATTTAACATCTTAAAATGGAAAAGAATCAGATTCTTGCATCATATAATCTGTGTCGTTCCAATATTTTTGTTAACTGACAATCAAAAATGTGAAGTGAAATTTAAAACTCATTTAAACGTAATATTCCATTGAAATTCATGAAAATAAGTTTGAAAAATATAATGTGAGGCGTTGGAAAGTGTTATTATATAATTTGACATCATAATATAGAAAAGAATCAGATTCCTGCATCATATTATATGTGTCGTTCCAAGATTTTAGGTAATTGACAATCAAAAATGTTAAGTGAAATGGAAAACTCATTTAAACGAAAAATTCCATTGAAATTCATGAAAATAAATTTGAAAAATATAATGTGAGTCTTAGGATAGTGTCATTATATAATTTAACATCATAAAATGGAAAAGAATCAGATTCCTGCATCATATTATCTGTGTCGTTCCAAGATTTTAGGTAACTGACAATCAAATATGTTAAGTGAAATTTAAAACTCATTTAAAAGTAATATTCCATTGAAATTCATTAAAATAAGTTTGAAAAATATAATGTGAGGCGTTGGATAGTGTTATTATATAATTTAACATCATAATATGGAAAATAATCAGATTCCTGCATCATATTATCTGTGTCGTTCCAAGATTTTAGGTAATTGACAATCAAAAATGTTAAGTGAAATTTAAAACTCATTTAAACGAAAAATTCCATTGAAATTCATGAAAATAAATTTGAAAAATATAATGTGAGGCGTGGGATAGTGTTATTATATAATTTAACATCATAATATGGAAAAGAATCAGATTCCTGCATCATATTATCTGTGTCGTTCCAATATTTTAGGTAATTGACAATCAAAAATGTTAAGTGAAATGGAAAACTCATTTAAGATATTGCTTTTTAAACTTTTTTTTTTAATGTTTGATATTTTCAATTTTCAATTTAAGGTATTAATTTAAAAACCAATATTATTATTTTAATTTATTTTCTTTTAAGGTTTTACTTTAAAAATTATTCTATAATTTTAAAGAACAATATATCAACCATATAGACGCCAGGCAGAATCCAAAGGTGGTCTTGGTTGGTTCATCAGAGCAAACACATACCAGGGAGTGAACAAAGAGCATGCACATACCATGATCGAGTGAATTAACACATTTTACCTTACATTATGTATGCATTATTATGTAATACTACATCATCATTTATTAACATTACGTATTATTACATCATCATCACTATTACGCGACATTATATCATTGCGTCACCAACATAGTTGTGTAATATTAGGTAAATCATGTTACATTAGTTTGCATCATTATTATGTCATATCATCATTACGAAATGCTTCGTCATCAATACTGTTACGTAACATGAAGTCAAGGAAATCACCTAACATTGTACCACCAATGCCATGATGTAAAATTTTGTGAGCCATTCTCTAGGCTTCAATAACGTAAGATAATCAGATTTTATCCCGCTGCTATTGGATGATAAAATTTTTATCCCGTTATTTTTATTGATTAAATTTAAAAATTTAATATTATTATATATTTTCATGCTGTGATTTTTAATAAATAATTTATTTACCATGCCAGGATGCAAGTTCAGAGGCGCATGTTTTGAAAACCACAAGAGGTACCATCAGGCCCATACGAATTCTAGTGTTAAAGTTCAGAGAAAGAGCAGAATTATAAAAAAAAATTACAATATTTTGTATACATGTGTTGTAGGAGTTAAAGGGGAAAGAATAGCTCCGGAATCGTCTGAGGTGGAATAGGGGAAAATGCTTTAGCAAAGAGTTTAGTTTTAACAGAAGACAAAACCCAGTTGTGCTGTCAGAAGATACTAGAGGAGGGAAAGAGAAAGAAGCAAATTTAGAGTTGACAATTTTCATTACCTGAAACAATGTTAACTGATGGGTATAATTCAATATCTGAAGAGAGGATGAAATATGTCCCAGAGTTGGCCTTTGCAACATTTCTTGCAACATTTACCGGATAACCTAAGTCATTATGGTACCTATAGTCATCTAAAACATCTAATTCTTCAAGGGAGTTTCCACAGTTTGGCTTATAGTAAGATAGTTCCTCTTCTGTAGGAATCTGAAAAATTGATATTATTTGTCTTAGCGATGTATGAGATGTCGGATTTTAAAGATTCGTACATGCTGTTGCTTATAAGGATGTTAATTTCACATACTACATATTAGAATACAAATGTTAAAGTTTTCTAAAAGTTTTGTGTATTAGAATATGAATCAAGATGTCAGATTATCAAGTATTGTTGACAAAGATGTGATAAATGATGGTACATATATATGATAAAGGTAAGACCTATGAATGACTTCCTGAAAAGTTATGGAATAACATATCAGGTAAAGGTTGAGCATATTTCTGGTCTTGTCTTTAGAACTATCGAAAGACTGATATATCAACAAATCGATATATCGATACAGATATATTGATAACTACTGTAAATAACTCTTTTTATATTTTAATATATAATGTAATATTATAACTGTAACTAACCTAACACAACCAGTCTTAACCTAACATAACCTAAAATAATCTATATAATGTAACTAATAACTAAACAACTTTTATTCCAAACATTGATTATTGATTATTTCTACCTAAAATAAATATCAATTTCAAGACTAGAAATTGGCTTCACAAAAGCTCATTATTATAATAAATGATCATTAAAAGCACTGTCCATAGTGATTTTAATAATGATTTATTATGATTAGTTTCCATTCGTTATCGTGAAGATGATGATGCTTAAGCCTAATAGCTAATATAATCGGTATCGGTTTTATAAATACTAATGAATTAGGTCAAAACTAAAAGTAGAAAATGGCTCTCACTAAAACTAAACATAAAATCATCTGGATTTAACTCTTTATAGAAGAGTAGCTAAATTTTTTATTATCTGAATATATTATATAAACTAAATAAATTAATTATTCCTTATAGAAAATTAACTAGATTTATTTATCTCAATAAAATTATATAAATTAAGTAAATTAGAATAAATTTTATAAAAATAGTAATATATATTTTTGACATAAAGTTTTATGAAATTAGATTTGATATTTCAGATTTGAATCATTTAAATATCACTTTGACAATTTTATAGTAAATCGACCTGAGACGGTTGAGGCTGTTTTATTTAGTAGAGCATCTCAAGTTTTAAATTCGTGATGGCCTGAAGTACAGCATGTTATCTTCCTGAATGGACGGCATATGCCATTCGTTGGCGACGTTAGCTCTCATTAACAAAACGAAAAAATAAATTAAAAAGCTAAAACAATATCAAATCAGTTAAAACTGATTAATTACTACCTTATCTGGTAAATGATTTGTGTTTAAAAGAATATGAAACGTAACAAATTTCTTCACGTTGTTT
>SEYY01023064.1:122500-138535 GCA_009176605.1 Armadillidium nasatum | reverse complement strand
TATGGAAAAGAATCAGATTCCTGCATCATTTTATCTGTGTCGTTCCAATATTTAGGTAATTGACAATCAAAAAATGTTAAGTGAAATTTAAACTCATTTAAACGAAAAATTCCATTGAATTCATTAAAATAAATTTGAAAATATAATGTAAGGCGTTGGATATGTTATTATAAAATTTAACATAATATGGAAAAGAATCAGATCCTGCATCATATTATCTGTGTCGTCTAATATTTTAGGTAATTGACAATCAAAAATGTTAGTGAAATTTAAAACTCATTTAAACGTAATATTCCATTGAAATTCATTAAAATAAGTTTGAAAAATAATGTGAGGCGGGATAGTGTTATTATATAATTTAACATCACAATATGAAAAAGAATCAGATTCCTGCATCATATTATCTGTCTTCTCAATATTTTACGTAACTGACAATCAAAAATGTTAAGTGAATTTAAAACTCATTTAAACGAAAAATCCATTGAAATTCATGAAAATAAATTTGAAAAAATAATGTGAGGCGTTGGATAGTGTTATTATATAATTTAACATCATAATATGGAAAAGAATCAGATTCCTGCATCATTTAATCTGTGTCGTTCCAATATTTTAGGTAACTGACCATCAAAAACGTTAAGTGAAATTTACAACTCATTTTAACGTAATATTCCATTGAAATTCATTAAAATAAGTTTGAAAAATATAATGTGAGGCGTTTGATAGTGTTATTATATAATTTAACATCATAATATGGAAAAGAATCAGATTCCTGCATCATATTATCTGTGTCGTTCCAAGATTTTAGGTAATTGACAATCAAAAATGTTAAGTGAAATGGAAAACTCATTTAAACGAAAAATTTCATTGAAATTCATGAAAATAAATTTGAAAAATATAATGTGAGGCGTGGGATAGTGTTAATATATAATTTAACATCATAATATGGAAAAGAATCAGATTCCTGCATCATATTATCTGTGTCGTTCCAAGATTTTAGGTAATTGACAATCAAAAATGTTAAGTGAAATGGAAAACTCATTTAAACGAAAAATTCATTGAAATTCATGAAAATAAATTTGAAAAATATAATGTGAGGCGTGGGATAGTGTTATTATATAATTTAACATCATAATATGGAAAAGAATCAGATTCCTGCATCATATTATGTGTCGTTCCAATATTTTAGGTAATTGACAGTCAAAAATGCTAAGTGAAATGGAAAACTCATTTAAACGAAAAATTCCATTGAAATTCATGAAAATAAATTTGAAAAATATAATGTGAGGCGTGGGATAGTGTTATTATATAATTTAACATCATAATATGAAAAAGAATCAGATTCCTGCATCATATATTATCTTTGTCGTTCCAATATTTTAGGTAATTGACAATCAAAAATGTTAAGTGAAATTTAAAACTCATTTAAACGCAATATTCCATTTAAATTCATTAAAATAAGTTTGAAAAATATAATGTGAGGCGTGGGATAGTGTTATTATATAATTTAACATCATAATATGGAAAAGAATCAGATTCCTGCATCATATTATCTGTGTCGTTCCAATATTTTAGGTAACTGACAATCAAAAATGTTAAGTGAAATTTAAAACTCATTTAAACGTAATATTCCATTGAAATTCATTAAAATAAGTTTGAAAAATATAATGTGAGGCGTTGGGATAGTGTTATTATATAATTTAACATCATAATATGGAAAAGAATCAGATTCCTGCATCATATTATCTGTGTCGTTCCAATATTTTAGGTAATTGACAATCAAAAATGTTAAGTGAAATGGAAAACTCATTTAAACGAAAAATTCCATTGAAATTCATTAAAATAAATTTGAAAAATATATTGTAAGGCGTTGGATAGTGTTATTATATAATTTAACATCACAATATGGAAAAGAATCAGATTCCTGCATCATATTATCTGTGTCGTTTCAATATTTTAGGTAACTGACAATCAAAAATGTTAAGTGAAATTTAAAACTCATTTAAACGTAATATTCCATTGAAATTCATTAAAATAAGTTTGAAAAATATAATGTGAGGCGTGGGATAGTGTTATTATATAATTTAACATCATAATATGGAAAAGAATCAGATTCCTGCATCATATTATCTGTGTCGTTCCAATATTTTAGGTAATTGACAATCAAAAATGTTAAGTGAAATGGAAATCTCATTTAAACGAAAAATTCCATTGAAATTCATGAAAATAAATTTGAAAAATATAATGTGAGGCGTGGGATAGTGTTATTATATAATTTAACATCATAATATGGAAAAGAATCAGATTCCTGCATCATATTATCTGTGTCGTTCCAATATTTTAGGTAATTGACCATCAAAAATGTTAAGTGAAATTTAAAACTCATTTAAACGAAATATTCCATTGAAATTCATTAAAATAAGTTTGAAAAATATAATGTGAGGCGTTTGATAGTGTTATTATATAATTTAACATCATAATATGGAAAAGAATCAGATTCCTGCATCATATTATCTGTGTCGTTCCAAGATTTTAGGTAATTGACAATCAAAAATGTTAAGTGAAATGGAAAACTCATTTAAACGAAAAATTTCATTGAAATTCATGAAAATAAATTTGAAAAATATAATGTAAGGCGTTGGATATTGTTATTATATAATTTAACATCATAATATGGAAAAGAATCAGATTCCTGCATCATATTATCTGTGTCGTTCCAATATTTTAGGTAACTGACAATCAAAAATGCTAAGTGAAATGGAAAACTCATTTAAACGAAAAATTTCATTGAAATTCATGAAAATAAATTTGAAAATATATAATGTGAGGCGTTGGATAGTGTTATTATATAATTTAACATCATAATATGGAAAAGAATCAGATTCCTGCATCATATTATCTGTGTCGTTCAAATATTTTAGGTAATTGACAATCAAAAATGTTAAGTGAAATGGAAAACTCATTTAAACGTAATATTCCATTGAAATTCATTAAAATAAGTTTGAAAAATATAATGTGAGGCGTGGGATAGTGTTATTATATAATTTAACATCATAATATGGAAAAGAATCAGATTCCTGCATCATATTATCTGTGTCGTTCCAATATTTTAGGTAATTGACAATCAAAAATGTTAAGTGAAATTTAAAACTCATTTAAACGAAAAATTCCATTGAAATTCATTAAAATAAATTTGAAAAATATAATGTGAGGCGTTGGATAGTGTTATTATATAATTTAACATCATAATATGGAAAAGAATCAGATTCCTGCATCATAATATTATCTGTGTCGTCTCAATATTTTAGGTAACTGACAATCAAAAATGTTAAGTGAAATTTAAAACTCATTTAAACGTAATATTCCATTGAAATTCATTAAAATAAGTTTGAAAAATATAATGTGAGGCGTTGGATAGTGTTATTATATAATTTAACATCACAATATGGAAAAGAATCAGATTCCTGCATCATATTATCTGTGTCGTTTCAATATTTTAGGTAACTGACAATCAAAAATGTTAAGTGAAATTTAAAACTCATTTAAACGAAAAAGTCCATTGAAATTCATGAAAAGAAATTTAAAAAATATAATGTGAGGCGTTGGATAGTGTTATTATATAATTTAACATCATAATATGGAAAAGAATCAGATTCCTGCATCATATTATCTGTGTCGTTCAAATATTTTAGGTAACTGACAATCAAAAACGTTAAGTGAAATTTACAACTCATTTTAACGTAATATTCCATTGAAATTCATTAAAATAAGTTTGAAAAATATAATGTGAGGCGTTTGATAGTGTTATTATATAATTTAACATCATAATATGGAAAAGAATCAGATTCCTGCATCATATTATCTGTGTCGTTCCAATATTTTAGGTAATTGACAATCAAAAATGTTAAGTGAAATGGAAAACTCATTTAAACGAAAATTTCATTGAAATTCATGAAAATAAATTTGAAAAATATAATGTGAGGCGTTGGATATTGTTATTATATAATTTAACATCATAATATGGAAAAGAATCAGATTCCTGCATCATATTATCTGTGTCGTTCCAATATTTTAGGTAACTGACAATCAAAAATGTTAAGTGAAATGGAAAACTCATTTAAACGAAAAATTTCATTGAAATTCATGAAAATAAATTTGAAAAATATAATGTGAGGCGTTGGATAGTGTTATTATATAATTTAACATCATAATATGGAAAAGAATCAGATTCCTGCATCATATTATCTGTGTCGTTCCAATATTTTAGGTAACTGACAATCAAAAATGTTAAGTGAAATTTAAAACTCATTTAAACGTAATATTCCATTGAAATTCATTAAAATAAGTTTGAAAAATATAATGTGAGGCGTGGGATAGTGTTATTATATAATTTAACATCATAATATGGAAAAGAATCAGATTCCTGCATCATATTATCTGTGTCGTTCCAATATTTTAGGTAATTGACAATCAAAAATGTTAAGTGAAATGGAAAACTCATTTAAACGAAAAATTCCATTGAAATTCATTAAAATAAATTTGAAAAATATAATTGTGAGGCGTTGGATAGTGTTATTATATAATTTAACATCATAATATGGAAAAGAATCAGATTCCTGCATCATATTATCTGTGTCGTTTCAATATTTTAGGTAATTGACAATCAAAAATGTTAAGTGAAATTTAAAACTCATTTAAACGAAAATATTCCATTGAAATTCATTAAAATAATTTGAAAAATATAATGTGAGGCGTGGGATAGTGTTATTATATAATTTAACATCATAATATGGAAAAGAATCAGATTCCTGCATCATATTATCTTGTGTCGTTCCAATATTTTAGGTAACTGACAATCAAAAATGTTAAGTGAAATTTAAAACTCATTTAAATGCAATATTCCATTTAAATTCATTAAAATAAGTTTGAAAAATATAATGTGAGGCATGGGATAGTGTTATTATATAATTTAACATCATAATATAGAAAAGAATCAGATTCCTGCATCATATTATCTGTGTCGTTCCAATATTTTAGGTAATTGACAATCAAAAATGTTAAGTGAAATGGAAAACTCATTTAAACGAAAAATTCCATTGAAATTCATGAAAATAAATTTGAAAAATATAATGTGAGGCGTGGGATAGTGTTATTATATAATTTAACATCATAATATGGAAAAGAATCAGATTCCTGCATCATATTATCTGTGTCGTTCCAATATTTTAGGTAATTGACAATCAAAAATGTTAAGTGAAATGGAAAATCTCATTTAAACGAAAAATTCCATTGAAATTCATGAAAATAAATTTGAAAAATATAATGTGAGGCGTTGGATAGTGTTATTATATAATTTAACATCATAATATGGAAAAGAATCAGATTCCTGCATCATATTATCTGTGTCGTTCAAATATTTTAGGTAACTGACCATCAAAAATGTTAAGTGAAATTTAAAACTCATTTAAACGTAATATTCCATTGAAATTCATGAAAATAAATTTGAAAAATATAATGTGAGGCGTTGGATAGTGTTATTATATAATTTAACATCAATAATATGGAAAAGAATCAGATTCCTGCATCATATTATCTGTGTCGTTCCAATATTTTAGGTAACTGACAATCAAAAATGTTAAGTGAAATTTAAAACTCATTTAAACGTAATATTCCATTGAAATTCATTAAAATAAGTTTGAAAAATATAAATGTGAGGCGTGGATAGTGTTATTATATAATTTAACATCATAATATGGAAAAGAATCAGATTCCTGCATCATATTATCTGTGTCGTTCCAATATTTTAGGTAATTGACAATCAAAAATGTTAAGTGAAATGGAAAACTCATTTAAACGAAAAATTCCATTGAAATTCATTAAAATAAATTTGAAAAATATAATGTGAGGCGTTGGATAGTGTTATTATATAATTTAACATCACAATATGGAAAAGAATCAGATTCCTGCATCATATTATCTGTGCCGTTTCAATATTTTAGGTAACTGACAATCAAAAATGTTAAGTGAAATTTAAAACTCATTTAAACGTAATATTCCATTGAAATTCATTAAAATAAGTTTGAAAAATATAATGTGAGGCGTGGGATAGTGTTTATTATATAATTTAACATCATAATATGGAAAAGAATCAGATTCCTGCATCATATTATCTGTGTCGTTCCAATATTTTAGGTAACTGACAATCAAAAATGTTAAGTGAAATTTAAAACTCATTTAAATGCAATATTCCATTTAAATTCATTAAAATAAGTTTGAAAAATATAATGTGAGGCGTGGGATAGTGTTATTATATAATTTAACATCATAATATGGAAAAGAATCAGATTCCTGCATCATATTATCTGTGTCGTTCCAATATTTTAGGTAATTGACAATCAAAAATGTTAAGTGAAATGGAAAACTCATTTAAACGAAAAATTCCATTGAAATTCATGAAAATAAATTTGAAAAATATAATGTGAGGCGTGAGATAGTGTTATTATATAATTTAACATCATAATATGGAAAAGAATCAGATTCCTGCATCATATTATCTGTGTCGTTCCAATATTTTAGGTAATTGACAATCAAAAATGTTAAGTGAAATGGAAAACTCATTTAAACGAAAAATTCCATTGAAATTCATGAAAATAAATTTGAAAAATATAATGTGAGGCGTGGGATAGTGTTATTATATAATTTAACATCATAATATGGAAAAGAATCAGATTCCTGCATCATATTATCTGTGTCGTTCCAATATTTTAGGTAATTGACAATCAAAAATGTTAAGTGAAATGGAAAACTCATTTAAACGAAAAATTCCATTGAAATTCATGAAAATAAATTTGAAAAATATAATGTGAGGCGTTGGGATAGTGTTATTATATAATTTAACATCATAATATGGAAAAGAATCAGATTCCTGCATCATATTATCTGTGTCGTTTCCAATATTTTAGGTAATTGACAATCAAAAATGTTAAGTGAAATGGAAAACTCATTTAAACGAAAAATTCCATTGAAATTCATGAAAATAAATTTGAAAAATATAATTGTGAGGCGTTGGATAGTGTTATTATATAATTTAACATCATAATATGGAAAAGAATCAGATTCCTGCATCATATTATTTGTGTCGTCTCAATATTTTAGGTAACTGACAATCAAAAATGTTAAGTGAAATTTAAAACTCATTTAAACGTAATATTCCATTGAAATTCATTGAAAATAAGTTTGAAAAATATAATGTGAGGCGTTGGGATAGTGTTATTATATAATTTAACATCATAATATGGAAAAGAATCAGATTCCTGCATCATATTATCTGTGTCGTTCCAATATTTTAGGTAATTGACAATCAAAAATGTTAAGTGAAATTTAAAACTCATTTAAACGTAATATTCCATTGAAATTCATTAAAATAAGTTTGAAAAATATAATGTGAGGCGTGGGATAGTGTTATTATATAATTTAACATCATAATATTTAAAAGAATCAGATTCCTGCATCATATTATCTGTGTCGTTCCAATATTTTAGGTAATTGACAATCAAAAATGTTAAGTGAAATGGAAAACTCATTTAAACGAAAAATTCCATTGAAATTCATGAAAATAAATTTGAAAAATATAATGTGAGGCGTTGGATAGTGTTATTATATAATTTAACATCATAATATGGAAAAGAATCAGATTCCTGCATCATATTATCTGTGTCGTTCCAATATTTTAGGTAATTGACAATCAAAAATGTTAAGTGAAATGGAAAACTCATTTAAACGAAATATTCCATTGAAATTCATTAAAATAAATTTGAAAAATATAATGTGAGGCGTTGGGATAGTGTTATTATATAATTTAACATCATAATATGGAAAAGAATCAGATTCCTGCATCATATTATCTGTGTCGTTTAAATATTTTAGGTAACTGACATTCAAAAATGTTAAGTGAAATTTAAAACTCATTTAAACGTAATATTCCATTGAAATTCATTAACCCTTTAGCTGCGTACTTTTCTTACAGAGTTGGACGAAAAACTCCGTATATTTTTTAATTATAATATATTTATTTATATTTTTTAAGTTTTTATTAGAGATACTTTAATTTAGTTTTTTATTATTAAATTATAATATTTTAGCATAATTTTCATATTTTTTTTCTTTATTTCAAAACATATAATTGGAGAGGTGGTGTCAGTACACATTTTAGATGCATGCATATATATATATATATATATATATATATATATATATATATATATATATATATATATATATATATATATATATATATATATATATATATATATATATATATATATATATATAGAGAGAGAGAGAGAGAGAGAGAGAGAGAGAGAGAGATTGGAAATGGACGAGTTACTTTTGAAATTTTTGCCTAACTTTCTTACTATTTGTCCGATTTTCACCAAACCAATTTCAACGCTATAAGCCTGTCAAAATTTAACACTTTTAAAAATATATTACTTTGAATTTAAAATGGGTGTGAAAACTAAAATATGATGGGTACATTAATGAGCTTACATAATTTGGAATCCTCAAGGTATTGTGAATGAGATGCTAGTATCACATTTTATGAATCGTTTTAATATTTTGAGGAATTGAACTTTGAAAATTATGAGTGAGAATTGAAAACATTTAAATATATTTAATTGAAATTAAAATGAGTTTGAAAGCTAAAATATGAGGCGTGCATTAGTGTGCTTATATATTTTGAAATCCTCATTTCAGTAAATGAGATGCTGGTATCAAATTTTGTGAGTCGTTCCAATATTTTGAGTAATTGATCTTTTAAAATTATAAGTGATTGAAAATTCTAAATTTTAAATAATATATTACCCTTAAATTAAAATTAGTGTAAAAGTTAAAACACGAGGCGTGCATTATTGTGCTTATTTAATTATTAATCCTTGTGGTAATATGAATGAGATGCTTGTATAACATTTTCTGATGTTGTTCCTCCATTGGTAATTGATCATTGAAAATTTGAAATTTTTAAAAGTATATTACTTTGAAATTAAAATGTGTGTGAAACCTAAAATATGAGGCATATTATTGTGCTTATATAATTTGGAATCCTTATGGAAAATATGAATGAGACGATGGTTCACATTTTCTGAGTTGTTCCAATATTTTGAGTGGTTGAACTTTGAATGTTTGAAATTTTTTAAAATATTGGACAACATTTTAAAAAAAAAAATTTTTTTTTAAAGAAATTTAACAATTGCATTTTTTTTAATTTAAGACAAATTTTCGATCCCAAAGGGAAATGTCTCGGAATTTTCATGAAATCATGTCTATAAAATTAAAAAAGACCAATCTAAAGGTTAAAAAATAAAACTTCAAACCCAGTAGTTACCTATTTATTACAATTGCAATTTTGACATTCCTTTTTTTATCGAAGGACAAATTTTCGAACCCAAAGAGAAATTTCTCTGAATTTTTATGAAATCATCTCTATAGAACTATCAAAAACCAATTGAATGATGAAGAGAACAGAGCTCTGAACCCAGCAGCTACCTATTTAATACAGTTGCAAAGTTAGTGGTAACAAAGATTTACCAAACTGGATAAAACTTTTTTTTAATTTTAAGGACAAATTTTCGAACCTATAGGAAAATTTCATAATATTTTCATTAAATCACCTCTATAGTACCGTAAAAGACTAATATAATAGTGTAAAGATCAGAGCGGCAAGCCCTATCTATGTTTTTTTTTTAAACCAGAATGCACATGTTTTAATATTTTACATAGTAGTTTAAAAGACACGCATAAATTAACTTAGAAGATGAAATTTTCACATGAAAATTTCAATGATGGAATTTTAGTTTTTAATAAATATGTTTATTTCTTTTAACTCATTAACGGAAAAACTTACTATCTTTAGAGTCAACCATCGTTTAGAACAAGAAAAGCAGAACAAATTGATCGTATGGTCAAAGATCTATCCGACGGAATTTTCTATTTACAACAGTTTCAGTTATGTATGATCTAAGAGATTTTAAAATTTGATTTTCTCTTTTTTTTCCATATTTCATGACCTGTTTTTAGACCTTCAAGGAAAATCATACTAACTTTGTAGTTAATCATAGTTTAGAGCCGGGAATATTAGAGCAAACTCGTCACATAGTGAAATCCCTGTCAGACGGAGGTTCTTTTTTACAGCAGTTGCACCGTTATGGTCAATGAGTTTCCAAATTTGGTTTTCTCTTTCTTTAAACATCATGACCAATATTGATTCCTTAATTACGCCTATAATTGCGGTGCGGCACATTTCATCCAGAGTTGGACGAGAAACTCTATAGCTTTTTTAATTATAATATATTTGTATTTTTTTAAGCTTTTATTAGAGTTACCCACATTTGAATTAGTTTTTATTATGAAATTATAATATTTTAGGATAATTTTCATATTTTTTCTTTATTTAAAAAAATAAATTTTCATATTTTTTCTTTATTTCAAAAAAAGTAATTGGAGTGGTGGTGTCAGTACACATTTAGATGCCTACATGGTATTTAAATGTATATTACATACACGCATATATATATATATATATATATATATATATATATATATATATATATATATATATATATATATATATATATATATATATATATATATATATATATATATATATATATATTACTGTAAATTGGGTGATTAAAAAAGTCATTAGAACTACATCATAAAGGCATTTCTGAATTGCAAACCTCTTACTCTTAATGTTTATTACTGAGGACGTCAAACACTGTTCGTCATGGTAATATTCTCACACAGTAGATGGTTGGTTAATCCCTTTCATTCTTGTAACCACTGATGTAAAGTATAACTCATTGTCGTGTTGATGTAAACGAAATATTGGTTTAATAAAAAAACGTAAATAAATAAAAATAAATTGTTATTTTTGCTTCTAGACTAAATAATTTAAAAACAAATTTTTTTCTCAGGTACTAATTTGCAAAGCGATGACATTTTCTTATCCTCCTATTAAGTTTTTGAACACATTAGTTCTAACTTAATTTGTGTAATTTTCGTTTATAAAATAATGAGAGTTCTTTCTCATCTTTTCTCTGTTCAGCTCTCACTTCAGACTAAATTGCAGTGCTCATTTTTTCAAATACTCAACTGGTAATTTCTAGAAAACACTCCCTTTATCTATTTTACACAGTTTCCTTTGACTTGTACACGTTGAAAAGACGTGTATCGGTATATGTTAACCTTTGATTTAATCTTGGTTCAGGAATTTTCCTCAACTCTGGTGGGATTTGATTTGCCTCTGACCTCTGCCCACGAGAGTGTATATATATATATATATATATATATATATATATATATATATATATATATATATATATATATATATATATATATATATATATATATATATATTTCAGTAGTGAACTAGAGTTACATTTGCCATATTCATTTGTGGCAGCTCATACAGATGTCTGAGATAAATGAGGTATGTGCTAATTTATTTCTAATTCATTTTATTTTTCCAATTCTTTCATGGCAACTGATAATTCTTTTCATAACTACAATTAAATAACCTGTTAGAAATCGAGATAATGAATATTTAAATTTTTAGTAGTTTTTCTAAAAGATTAAGTTAGAAACCCTTTACCACGAGGAAGTGACTCCGTAAAACTGTGCTCAATATCGGAATATAAATACTTCAAAGTAATCTTAATGTTCCGCAGCCGCGCAATTGTCATCATCTACAATGCCAACGTACAATACTGTGTTCTAATATTTTACTGCTTTTGTTTCCATCTCGATATTGTTGTTTTGGCTCCTTCTATGAACTATATATATATATATATATATATATATATATATATATATATATATATATATATATATATATATATATATATATATATATATATATATATATATATATATATATATATATATATATATACACTCTCTTCTTAACTTTACTCTCACCCTGACTATGTATTATAATCTAAACACCATTCTACCTCTCCCTTCCACACAGCTTCACCACTCATCTCATAATAATTACTATTTTCTCTTTTGTTCTAACCCTTTCATTTACTCCCGCATAAATTCTTTTGTATTTAACAAAGAAGAAATCCCCTCACTTTTCAGCTTCGTTTCGTTAAGGCCAGAATATCCATCCTCCTTTCCTCCATCACAGCTTCCTTTTGCTCCCCTTTTCTTTATTCACTCAATTGTTCTCACTTTTAGCATCTCTCAAGTCTCCTCCTTCTAGCCATCTCACTCAAATTTACAGCTCACTCCCAAATCACAAGAACAATGGCGCTTAACGGTTGGAATCACTTCCTTAAGATATTATTATTTCTCTAGACCCTGACCTCTCTCTCTCTCTCTCTCTCTCTCTCTATATATATATATATATATATATATATATATATATATATATATATATATATATATATATATATATATATATATATATATATATATATATATAAAAGCATTAAAATTTAATTTTTAAAATAAGAATTAAAAAAAGGTAGAAAATAAATTTACCTTTTCAATATAAAGCAGTAAATAAAGCCCCTGTAATCTGTCTTTGAATCTTTCATCGAAGAGGATTGGGCATTGCCTGGTCGACTCAGCCTGAGAGTTCGTTTGACACTTCAGCCTTCAATTGGAAAGTGTTGAGCAAAGGATTAAAGAAAGAGGAAGGGAATGACTCCTTAAGACAGGCTAAACGGTGATTAATTAAGACGGATTTTCTTTGAAAAAGATTTGGCTTATTCAGTCTGTGGGTCTTTACGGTGATATACAACGAGATTATAAATAGCTTTTTCTATTCGGAAGATTGATTTGTTTATATATATATATATATATATATATATATATATATATATATATATATATATATATATATATATATATATATATATATATATATATATATATATATATATATATATATATATATATAGGGTGGACCATGAGCAACACACGTTGGATTTATAACATGATTTTATATTTCAGTTTTCAGAAAACTTAATTTGACGAAAGAGCAACGAATTGAAATTACACTGATGGACGAGTCAGGAAGTATTCGCAAGGTTTAAACGTAATTTAACAAAAACATCTAACGAACATTACACACGAGACTGTGGGAAAGCTTATATAGATATATATATATAATATATATATAATATAGGGTGGGCCATGAGCAACACACGTTGGATTTATAACATGATTTTATATTTCAGTTTTCAGAAAACTTAATTTGACGAAAGAGCAACGAATTGAAATTACACTGATGGACGAGTCAGGAAGTATTCGCAAGGTTTAAACGTAATTTAACAAAAACATCTAACGAACATTACACACGAGACTGTGGGAAAGCTTATTAAAAAGTTTGAAAAGACTGGAAGTGTTGCAGATCAACAGAGAAGTGGTCGAAGATGTACAACCACTATTGAAAGCACAACGGGTACAATACCTGTATTATATGCACAGAGTTTTCGTAAAAACATGTAACGTTTGCGTAGTGAAAATGTTGTCAGCAGATTGAGTATAAGTCGAATTTTGAAAGCAAACATAAATATTGTTAAATATTGCGCAGCATCTGTGAAAAGACAATCCGAATAGGCTTATTTAATTTTATGAAGGAGGGTGCAAACATTTCATCTAAGATCTTGTTTACTGATAAAACAAATTTTTACTGTCAGTGGAGAAGTTAATCGGTGACACGTACGATATTGGAGTAATGCTAACCCTCACTGAATAAGTCCGACAAAAATGTAAGATGATGATGATAAATTGATGGTATGAGCTGTAATATGGGGTGACAGAATTCCTGGACAGTTTACAATCTTAGGTAATCTTAATGCAAAAATGAAATTTAATGTTACAAAAATCGCTTTTCTCTTATCAGCTAAAAAACTTCTCAGATTGCATTCGTCAGTGGCTGGTTTAGCAGTTTCCGAATCCTTGGATTGGTTAGCGTGGACCTGTGGAGTGGCGTCTCAGATCCCCAGACACAAGGATGTATCACAATGCTTCTCAGATCCTCATTAATTAATTTAAGTATGCCAGCTGTAATATGTAGGACAAACTGGTCTACATTTAAAAATGAGGATTGATAAACATAGAGGAGTTTCCTTCTGAACTGATCTTCCTTTTTCCTCTCCTGAACACTCTGCCATAAGAAACCGTGGAGATACCCACTCTTTTTCTTCTTCCGATTTCTCTATACTTGAAGAACAGATAAATTAAATGAAGAAAAACGGTGGGTATGTCCATGGTCTTTTATGGCAGAGTGTACAGGAAAGCAAAAAAGGATGGTTCGTTCTAAAGGAAACTCCTCTATGCTTATCAATCCTTACTTTTAATTGTAGACCAGTTTGGCCAGCATATGCCGCATTACAGCTAGCACACTTAAATAAATAAATTAAAGAGGATCTGAGAAGTATTGGGTGAGATCCTCTGTGTCTGAAGAAATTATAAATTAAGAGGGAGTTCTAATTTATAAGAATGAACTGGCGTTGCTGGAATGTAGCTTCAATTATAGTAAGAATATTTCTATTAAGTTGAGATGTAAGTAAGTTTTAAGTATATTTTTTTGGGTACAGTAGGAAAATGAAGAGTGGGTCTGAAGGTATTAGTGAGACACTTGTCAATTAATTCTTTTTCCACTTGGAACTTTGGGAATAAATTAAAATGGAAAAGTATTTTAATAAATTCTATCTCTGTATGGAATATATATATATATATATATATATATATATATATATATATATATATATATATATATATATATATATATATATATATATATATTATATATATATATATATATATATATATATATATATATATAATATATATTAGAAACTTTTTAAAAGCACTAAACACGCTAGTGCTCTAATAATATAATAAAGGGAACCACTATATAAAACGATAAAAGATAAAACACTAAGACGTTTTAACAAAGAATTAAAACGAAAATAAATAGAGATAGGCTAAAACATGGGCATTATGTTTCGAAGTTATTTATTTATTTATTTATTTATTCATTTTACCTTCTAGAGGCGTTCGAATAAGGAAGCTAAATAACTTCGAAACGTAATGCCCATGTTTTAGCCTATCTCTACTTATTTTCGTTTTAATTCTTTGTTAAAACTTCTTAGTGTTTTATCTTTTATCGTTTTATATAGTGTTTCCCTATATATATATATATATATATATATATATATATATATATATATATATATATATATATATATATATATATATATATATATATATATATATATATATATATATATATATATATATATATATATATATATATATATATATATATATTAGTGATGGATCGGATGTCATTTTTTCTAATTTGCGGATGCGGATGCGGATGTCGAATTTTCGGAAAATGCGGATGCGGATGCGGATGCGGATTTTGAATTTTCGAAAGTGCGGATGCGGATGCGGATGCGGATGTTGAATTTTCGAAATGCGGATGCGGATGCGGATGTTGAATTTTCGAAAAGTGCGGATGCGGATGTTAATTTTGATGCGGATGCGGATGCGGATGTTAATTTTGATGAGGATGCGGATGCGGATGCGGATGCGGATGTTAATTTTGATCAGGATGCGAATGCGTATGCCATCACTAATATATATATATATATATATATATATATATATATATATATATATATATATATATATATATATATATATATATATATATATATATATATATATATATATATATATATATATATATATATATATATATATATATATATATTTCATTATCACCTTTCCCACTTTCGTGGGGTGGTGCCCGCCACAATTCCCTTACAACCAACCCCTTCCAACCCCTTTCACCACCACCCTTAATCTCTCTCTGTCTCTACAAATCTTCTACCCTCTTCTAAACTCAAATTCCTTCTATCAAAATCTCTCTCACTCCATCCATCCATCTCCACTTCGGCCTTCCCCTATCCCTACCTATATCCACATGGGATCTAAGTACCTTGCCCACCATTC
>SEYY01023064.1:110000-117500 GCA_009176605.1 Armadillidium nasatum | reverse complement strand
GTTCAGAGTTAAAGTGAATCAAGTTCATATTTTGCACCAACACTGCTATGGTAGAGTAAATATATTGTTTTCTGTGGAATATTGAATCAAGTCCATAGATCAAGTATTTAGCCGCCAGGTGGCAGCAAGAACAATTATAAGTCAATGATAATTAATGCAGCTAATCAACTTTGAAGTCTGTTTTCTCAGAAATGGGTCTCATGGACTTTGTTTACTTTAACAATGAACCCTCCAATTAAGAGTGATGAACCAAAGTAAATTGCATGACATAACTAAGAATATATTTTGCAGTACATTGTGAATGTTGAACATGAAATAAGAAACTACTGTTCGGTAACCGACAGATAGAAATATATCTTTTATAATTTCTTTCATTATATATATATATATATATATATATATATATATATATATATATATATATATATATATATATAATATATATATATATATATATATATATATATATATATATATATATATATATATTAAAAAACACAAAGAATCCTAATTACTCGTAGTCTGAATTTATATTAAAAAAGATTTTAAAATCGTATTAGTGGTTTTAAAATCTTTATATATAATATATTATATATATATATATATATATATATATATATATATATATATATATATATATATATATATATATATATATATATATATATATATATATATATATATATATATATATAGTTTATAAAAACCACTTTACTGAAATTGGAATGGATAAATTTTAAAAGTTTTATATTTCTAAAGCTGTGTATCTGTACATGTCGGCCACCATCGACCAGTATAGTTTTTCCCACTCCGGTGGAATTCAGTAGACCTGCGGCCTTTGCCCACCGGAGGATATATATATAATATATATATATATATATATATATATATATATATATATATTATATATATATATATATATATATATATATATATAATATATATATATATATATATATAGATAGATAGATAGATAGATAGATAGATAGATAGATTGATAAAAATTCGTTAAAGAAGAAGATTCGAAATAAATTATGTTGGAAAATTCCAATAGGATGTAAGAAATTTTCAGGTAAATAAAAATAACACAAGTTTGATGTGGTGAATAATAACTTTTTAAACGCCTTTTTCTGGTGCTTTTTAATTTTCAAAAAAAAAAATTTTTATTTTTTTTTTTTATTTTTTTTATTTATTTATTTTTTTTTTTACTGTATGTTTCTTTTACTTTTTATATTTCTTTACCGAGTGAAGTTTTCTTCTTTAAAAAACTTTCATCTGATCTTAATTTTATTGATCTTAATAATATTGTTATTCAATACAATTAAAAAATCACAAGGAAAATAACTCACAATTTTAACAAGTGTTTACTCTAGGAAAATCATATATATATATATATATATATATATATATATATATATATATATATATATATATATATATATATATATATATATATATATATATATATATATATATATAATATATATATATATATATATATATATATATATATATATAAAAAATATATATAATATATATATATATATATATATATATATATATATATATATATATATATATATATATATATATATATATATATATATATATATATATATATATATATATATATATATATATATATTAGGGATGGAGTGAAGTATCGGTATCGGTATCGGAAGTATCGGTATCGGTATCGGTATCGCCTTTTCAGTATCGGTATCGGTATCGGCAAAAAAATTTGTATAGGAGTAAAGTATCGGTATCGGTAGTAGTATCGGCATATTTTCAGGTATCGGGTATCGGCATCGGGGAATTTTTCGGTATCGGTATCGGTAAAAATTTTGGTATCGCTCCATCCCTATATATATATATATATATATATATATATATATATATATATATATATATATATATATATATATATATATATATATATATATATATATATATATATATATATATATATATAATATATATATATATATATATAAGACTTTAATGTTTTTTTTTTTTTTCAAAAGGATAAACTCTATGGGCAGTGACGATACTAATATTAGAAAAGATAAAATACACTCAACAAACCACATTTGATATGAAGGTTTGAATATGTACATTTCATAATACGCTACTTAAAGGATCAATTTTATTATAATAATAATAATATTAATAATAATAATAACAATAATGAAGTCTTATTATAAATGTTAAATATGTAAATAATTCTTTCAGTTTTGATTTAAAATTACAATGCAATTATATAATTGTAAATTTTTTATTAACTATTTTATTTTTCATAAATATATTTATAAAAGAATACCTCATTAATTATGAAGAATATATCTTTATAAAACATTGAACAATTATATTTTGGACAATTATGAAATATTCAAATGTTGATGTATTTATATATATATATATATATATATATATATATATATATATATATATATATATATATATATATATATATATATATATATATATATATATATATATATATATATATATATATATATATATATATATATATATATATTTATTATAGAGATGGAGCGATACCAAAATTTTTACCGATACCGATACCGATACCGATACCTATACCGATATACCTATATACCGATACCGATACCGATATATATCGGAAAATATGCCGATACTACTACCGATACCGATACCGATACCGATACTTTACTCTTATCCAAAAAATTTGCCGATACCGATACCGATACTGAAAAGGTCGATACCGATACCGATACCGATACCGGTATCGGAAAATATGCCGATACTTGCCGATACCGATACCGATACCGATTTCACTCCATCCCTAATTAATATACTTTTATAATGTGTTTTTGTTTACAGATTTATGATATAATTTCATATCTTCTAATTAAATGACATATTTAATAATAAATATTTATTAATTAAATTATGATGAATATGATAAACTTAAGAATAATTTTAAAACATTTACAAACTTTTTAATTTTACAAATTTAATTTGACTTTTTTACTTGTTTTGGTTAATCTTAAATTAATATATTTTTATTTATTTATTTTTTTTGCATGTCTTTTATATATTATTTTTCTTTTACGCAATTTTCATTTTAAAATTTAAATAATTACTACTTTTTTTTCTGTTTTTGCATATATCTTTTTATAATTTTAATAATTATTAATTAATTAATTAAAAAGAACTATTTTTGTATCTTTTCTAAAAATTTGATGAATATATTTCGAAAGGAAGACAAAATTAATGATATAAATCATTATTATAATTGATACTGAATTCCAAAACTAAATGATAAATTTTCATTAAAACATTTGCAATAATTTTATTATTATATTAATAATAATAATAATAATAATAATAATAATAATAATAATAATATAATAATAAAACTTTTAAAATTGTTAAAGAAAATAAATATAAATTTATTTTATTATAAAAAAAAAACTGATTATAAATATATATATATATATATATATATATATATATATATATATATATATATATATATATATATATATATATATATATATATATATATATATATATATATATATATATATATATATATATATATATATATATATATATATATTTTGTAAAGTAACATATTTTTTTGTTTATTTTTTGCTTACATACGAACTCCTCATTTCCTTAAATATTTAAAAAATATAAATATTTGTCTTTGTGACTGCTTGCCGTTCAAAAAATTCATTCATTACTCTAACGTTTTAAAGTAAAACTAAATTTCTTTGCCTAAATATATATATATATATATATATATATATATATATATATATATATATATATATATATATATATATATATATATATATATATATATATATATATATATATATATATATATATATATATTATATATTATTTTTATTAAAATTAAAGAGTTTTCTTTCTAGAAATGTTCATTGTTCTATCAGATATAAGCCCCTTTCAAATGAAACAGAAAAATAATTAAATGTTTAATATCATTCAGAAACAAACAAATAAACAATCACACCACAAATTGTATTTTAAGTCACTTTTTTGTACTGTTTTCTGATTGTGATTTTTTTTTCCATGTGTGAATTTTTTTTTTCTTTTTTGAAAGATGTTTTAATATAAATGTAATTGTTTATCGCTGTCAAATACTTGAATTTTTAAATAATTTAAAAGATATAGTTTTCATATGTTGTCGCACAGTTGACTTATATTATTCTTTAATTAAGTTCTATTTATCATTGGCAAGGAATTCTAAGTCTTTTTCTCTTCCCTTAATTGGCTTCGTTTTCGACAGTTGACTCCAATTTAAGTATTTCCTTTTATCTTTCTACTAAGGTAGTAGCAGTGCCAAACTTCAGCTTATACTTTTCTGTCAACTATACATTCACAATCTCCATTTCTTTACATTATCTCATATTAACTAAGATTTACGAGAGCTTAGCCCCCTTCCCCCCCGATACGATAACAATATTATCAATCTTTCATGGTAAAATGCAATGGTTATTTTTAATATTCAGACAGAACTGAAGATTTTTGTAAAGTAGTTTTTAGGTTTATCACGAATACTATTGCTCAGTTCATAGACAGATTTACACATTTTGTAGTTTAAGCGAAACTCATTTATTCAATAAAAAATAAAAAATAAATAAATAAATTTAAAATTTCCCATGCACATACTTTATTCTTTTTCAGATTTATTTTAAATTAAGTTATTAATAATAATATAATATATATATATATATATATATATATATATATATATATATATATATATATATATATATATATATATATATATATATATATATATATATATATATATATATATATATATATATATATATATATATATATATTATTGTTTTGAAAGGTCTCACATAATTATAAATAAAGAATTTTTAAATTTGTTGTTTTCGTGTGTCACTTGCAAAGCATCGTTGGAATTTCAAGGGAAAAAATTCAAAATAATTTTCCCCTTATCAAAGGAAACTTTTATCTAATTTCCTTATATATATATATATATATATATATATATATATATATATATATATATATATATATATATATATATATATATATATATATATATATATATATATATATATATATATATATATATATATATATATATATATATATATATATATATATATATATATATATATATATATATATATATATATATATATATATATATATATATATATATATATATATATATAAATAATATTATAATATATATATATATATATATATATATATATATATATATATATATATATATATATATATATATATATATATATATATATATATATATATATATATATATATATATATATATATATATATATATATATAATAATAATATATATATATATATATAATATATATATATATATATATATATATATATATATATATATATATATATATATATATATATATATATATATATATATATATATGTTATTTAATATTTTATTGTATTTATTTCCTTTACTAGTTACACTTATTCTGGCAATTATATTATAATAATAATTCTGGCAATTATTATTATAACTTCACTTATTTTCCATTATTCTTAATCCTATATAAAAATCAACAATAAAAATAAACTTTAACAAATTACTTGTAAAAATCCACTAAAATTTTACACCTTACTAAGAATAATTAATTAAACATAGGAATATTAACAGTGTTTATAAATGAAAATTTTATAACTCTCAGTTTGGTTCTTTCTTCCTAGTTATTGAAATGGATTTTATGCAAGAAGTGACTTTATGCACAACTTCTTCTTGCATTAAGTTGAAGCACATTGAAAGAAGAGCCAAACCAAACATTAAGTACAAGGAGCAATAAACGAAACTCATTTTGTTTCCACTTTGTATAGATTCTATAGAAGAACCTGGAACGTAATCACCAAATCCGATTGTTGTGAGAGAAATAAAACAGAAGTAGAAAGACGTAAGGCCATCCCATCCTTCATAAGATTGAAAGAGTTTAGTTCCTCCGTAAAGAAGGGCGACCATAATCACTAATGAAACTGTGATTGGAATGTTAACGGCGGTTAAGTCAGTTTTCTCAGACCTAGAACCTGATGGAGTTTCGATAGCCATTTCTATTCTTCCTTCCATTATGGAAATATCCGAATCTCTTCTTTCTCTTCTAACTTCGTACGGTCTTTCATCAGCACTGCGCATTGGTCTACTGCTTTCCCCAAAAGCTTGCATTTCCCTTTCATATTTTAATTTATCATACTCTGACATTTTTCTTTCATATTCTGCTCTACTTTGGTACTGCGAACGTCTGATGTTGTCATAAGGGTACTCCCTTCTTGAAGCCCCTCTATCTCTCCTACCTTGTTGACTTCTAGAAGATTCAAACCCTGTACGTTCATAATCGTTTTCACACTCAACTTCAAGTCCATAAATGTCTTCTGGGTTATGGACAGGATATTCTGGAGGAACGTAATTTGAAATAGCTGGACCTCTTAAAATAGCATCTGCAGATCTCCATACTACACTTGCATCGTACTGGTTGTCTTTCTTCTTGCAAATGCAGATTTTTGAGTAAATCCATTTCAGACTTTTTGCCAAAATATCTCCCATATTTGCCATATACAGTAGAAAAACTGGCATACCGAAGATAGTGTAGAAAATTGTAACTATTTTCCCCATGTCAGTCTTAGGTACGATGTGACCATAACCTGAAAAAAATATAAGACTAAATAAATATAACTTTTAAATATATAAATATGAAAATAAATTCATTGATAAAAAATAATGTACAATAAATATATAAATAAATAGTTAGCTGCGGAATGATTTATAGTAAGACCCCATTCCATCCCTATTTAGGTACAACAACAAAATAAAATATTAACAATTGTATATTAAGTAGTACCGTAAGAGTAATAATGCAGTAATATAGTGGAGGTAGTAATGATACCACCTTTTTGCAATTTCTTTATGACTTATGTAATTAAATTGTAGCTCGCCAGTGTATGTTGACTTTTGTTATGTTCTCATCAGACGGAAACAAGGTTTCAAGATTGATTATTAAATTCTGTTTTAATTTATGTTGTTTGGGTGTTTTTTCTTGGATTTAGAACCTACTTTTTTTCATTGCAGTCTTGGTATGTTATGTACGATATCATAACGGTGAGGACGGTCACTCATGACAAACTAAATTATTTTACTGTATTGGTTAGAGTGGTTAGAGACGCAGCTGCTAAATAGCGTCAGTCATCTGTCCCATTTGAAACTTTGACCAATGAACCATTTTCTATTGATCGATCGTTAAAACCCCCATAAAGCATGACATGTAATAAGCTGTTATTGCATCTACATAAAAAAGACTAGTAAATTATGAAAAATATTTCATTTAAAATTGTCAATGAAGCCAACATGAATAAAATTAACCCCTGTAATCATAGCGTCATTTTATTTACCATTTGGGTAAAAGGATTCGTCATAGACCCCCAAC
>SEYY01023064.1:82500-105000 GCA_009176605.1 Armadillidium nasatum | reverse complement strand
ATATATATATATATATATATATATATATTCCTTAAAAAAAATGTATTTTATTAGAAATATCCTCTTGATGAAAGAACAGCTGATGCTATGGGAATAGAGCGCATGAAATAACAAAATTGACTAAAATTTTTGCTTCGAACTTAAAGTAGATTTTGTTGTTCGTCTTTATTTTTTTTCTTTCGCATTTTCATTCATTTTTTTTCTTTTATTCTCCTAATTAAAAGTAATCCTCTTTACTGCATAAGAGACTGAACTATTAAGTATTGCTCCTTTTTCCTTTCTTCCTATAGCTACAAAAATTAAAACTGAAATATTAATTGATAAATTAAATTATAATATATATATATATATATATATATATATATATATATATATATATATATATATATATATATATATATATATATATATATATATATATATATATATATATATATATATATATATATATATATCAACCATACTCCTTCTCCACCCACACAATTACTTTATTCCAACATTCCTTACTCTAGCCCTTCTATCAACACCACAAACCGCCCTCAGACCTTTCATTTCGAAAACTTCTATTTTTTTCTCTTCCTCGCTTTCAACTTCCTTACTTCGCTCCTATACAAAACCATCGGAACGCAACATCTCTCAAACATTCTTACCTTTTTCTTTCTCCTTTCTTCTCTCTCTCTCTCTCTCTAACTCTCTCTCTATATATATATATATATATATATATATATATATATATATATATATATATATATATATATATATATATATATATATATATATATATATATATATATATATATATATATATATATATATATATATTCTCCCAGGAAGGTTTTTTTCAACCTGTCAGTCGTCTTGGAACAAGTTCCGAGGTGACTTGAGTTTCTTGAGCAGTTAGATGGTGGTTGTCGACTTGCTAGGCCTGTCACAATCCGTTCGAGACAGTAATTTTCATTATTATGTATACACAATGTCCATTATTATGCATATTATGTTCATCATTACAAATACACATATACACAATATTTATTATTATGCACATTCATATCAAGTAATGGGATTCGAACCAGCAACATTTTGGACAATTGGTTAACATTTTACCTATATATATATATATATATATATATATATATATATATATATATATATATATATATATATATATATATATATATATATATATATATATAGTATAAGTGATTAATAAATTACCCTCCAAAATATAAATGCATAAGGCAATAGCTAAAACAATATCACATATTTATTTTATATTATGATATATAATTTATTAATATTTATGTTATTTATATAAGTTGTTAATATAATTTCTGTCTTTATTTATTTTGTAAAAATAATATTTTTTTAAATAGATATATAATAATTTTTTATATTTATAAAAATTATTTTATTTAATAATTTAACTTTTTGTAATAAAATAAAAATATTAATGTTGTAATTTTTAAGGATTAATAAAAAAGTGGACAACAAACTACTTCTTTATAAAACACCTTTCCATTTTAGAGATAATTTTATAAAGCTAACAGATAGCTTAGCTATTCACTTTAGTACACCAGAAGTCAGAAGAAGCTCCTAAAGAGGTAGCAACCATTTCTCCCCGAAGAAACCAGTTCTCTCAAGAAGAATCGGCTCCTTTAGAAGAAGAAGCTCCTGCCTACTCCTCCCTTCAAGAAGATACCACAGTTTGGCAGATACTTTTGCCCCCGACTGTGTTTCCTCCCTTGAAGTGATGGCTACCCCCATTTACTAGTTGGCTCAACAGATCAGCGAGAGGAACTAAGAACACCCAGCCTACTGAAAATCCCTCTCCGTCTCTACATCACCTATGAGATAAAAGCACCGGGTTTTTCCTAGAACCGGTGCCTATACAGAGATCACTGTAAAGTGGTCACCCTACTATATATATATATTATATATATATATATATATATATATATATATATATATATATATATAATATTATAATATATATATATATATATATATATATAAGGCTGTGGAAGAGTTTTATCGGCAAAAGGAATCGAATCCCTGACAATAGCGTCGCCGATAGACACAGTACTGGAAAATTTCACTTTAAGTCACTTATGCTATCCAGAATACAAGACGTTATAGATCAGTTTTCAGGTTCTCTGTTTCGATATTGCTGTGAGAAGTCGGTACTCTTTATTTACAATCCATAGAAAGGTTCTTGAAACCCTTACTTGGGGCCATATGTCATTATGCTGAAATGCTTCTTTGTTACAGAACCAACCAACCAGAATCAAACAACCTCAACATGGGCTCAACAATGTTGCGACAGATTTTCAGATAATAAGGCAGAGAAAAATGTTATTACGGCCAAGAATCGAATCCCGTTAACAGCTCCCCCGTTAGCAAAATTCAGACTTTCCCAGGAGACCAGAATTACTTCAACAACGCCGTGTGGCTCCAGGAGGGGTTCGAATCATCCTTCTATGAATTTCCATGAATTATATGTAAGGATAACCAATTTCTCACATTGATATAGTTGTTGTCATTTCCTTGAGCTGATTAAATGTCAGCGTTTCTTGACTCTGGTTGGTTGCTTCTGTGACCAAGAAGAACTAAAAGAATGACATGTAGCCCCAACAAGAGTTCAATCACCACACACACACACACACACACACACACATATATATATATATATATATATATATATATATATATATATATATATTATATATATAATATATATATATATATATATATATATATATATATATATATATATATATATATATATATAGTAAGGGACTCATTTTGCAGTCAGTGTCAGTTCCAGATGGCACTGAAAGTAATCAAAGGGAAATTGGCCACGCTCTTTCCTGGGCCTATTTTTGAGGGGAATTTGAGAGGCTTTTTGTTGGACTTCTTTTGCAATTTTTTCTCTACTTATCGTTTTTTGGTAGCACTTGCTGTTTTTTAGTGATACTTGTGGTTTTTAAGTTCGATTCCCACGCTCTTAAATGTTCTTTTTTTCTGGCATTTCTATCACTTTCTAGCAACGCGTTTCACCCTTCTTGCGCCACGCACACTTATGTCAATGACACTTGGCAACATTGCAATGTTTCAAGGCGCCTTCTCTGATGACGTTACACACATGAATGCATGCGCGCAAACACCTGCCGCTGTGACGTCATGGTGCTGGATCATCTTGACACTATAACATCAACCGTTCTCCATCTTGATTTTTTGACCAAGTGGCCTTTCCGCTATCTTAGATTTGATTACGTGGTCTCCGCCATCTTGGATTTTATCACATGGCTTCATTCATCTTCATAACGTGGTTTCTGCTATCTTGGGTTTGATCAAGGGGTTTTGAATTTTTCCGCCTTTTTCTTGACTTCATTTTAGCGATATCTATTGAGTTAAAATATAACTTCGAAAACTATCGAAACCGAGATTCGAACGCATTTCCCCATGAATGGAAATTCATGGCGTAATCAAATAGCCAAACGGATTTATTCCATAGAAGACAAAATTTGTTCAATTTACGTACAATTTTTCTCTTCTTTGCATCTTTTTCCGAGGTGACTTGAAAAAATTTATTATTTTATTTATTATATAATCATGCTTACACCATCTATTATATCGTACGAATTACATAATAATTTAAATAATCATTAATACTACATTATATTATATGCATATTAATATATATATAACTGCTGTCACCAAATGTTTATTTATCGTTTTATTATTACTGTTATGACATCACATATTTCTCCTCATATATATATATATAATATATATATATAATATATATAATATATATATATATATATATATATATATATATATATATATATATAAATCGTCTCACATTTAGAACCACTAACAACTCACGGTTCGAAATAATTTTGAAACTGTTAAAGTCTGCTGTACAGCCGAGATTTGAGCCCTGGCCTTTTGTATCATAAGCAAGAGTGTTATCCCCAGCGCCAAGATGGCACAAAAGGAGATCACTCCGGAATGTCTCATGAAACACTTATCATGCTAAACTTCCAACGGATCCCCTTCCGATCGCACCTTGATACGGTAACAACGAGGCCAGTTCTATACCTCTTTCTCGCAGACTAGTTAAATCATCTGGCGATCCAAGAGACCAGGGTTCGAATCCGGAGGTATAGCAAATTTTAAGTGTTTTAATATTATAGAACTAGCCTCGTCCCCGTGTCAGGGTGCGGTTGGAAGGAGAGGAGTCAGTTGGCAGTTAAGCAGGATAGAACTTCATCAACCTTAGGACATTCCAAAGTTTTGAAAATTATTTTTATAATTAACGAGAGATTTGGAAACACCTTAAATCTTTTAATTTTATCTCTGATATTCTTCCCATTCTCTCCGACTCTCGGTGTTTAAGAGGATGGGTGTGTGAGACCATTTAAAATTTTCTTCGCACCATCCTCTTTTTAGTGGGATGTCATTTGCTAAGGCATGGTGTATGCCTCATACATCTCGGGTGGTTCCAATCATAAAGCTCTTCTTGAAGTGATGGAGTCTAGAGTATTTCTTCTTACGAACTCTGATGTTCTTACTAACTCTTTCCCCTCTCTCTGCTAATCAAATTCTTACGTCACTCTCTTTATACAATAGACACTGCTCTTCTGACCTCTCCTTTTATTTGCTAACTTCCATTAATTTGCCCATTTCAAACTCTGTGAATCGGGACAGGTCTGTCTTTTATTTGTATTTATTTCTGTACTTTTCCTCAAACTCGGGAGAGATTGGTAGGCCTCTGGATTTTGCCTATCTCTCTCTCTCTCTCTCTCTTTCTATATATATATATATATATATATATATATATATATATATATATATATATATATATATATATATATATATATATATATATATATATATATATATAACTGGAAAATATAAATTATTAGATAATAAAGACAAAGAAAATACGGTATAAACTGAATAAGAAGCTTAAAGAATGAGCAAAACTGGAAGAAGATGTGACAGAGAAAGGAAAGAGAGGGAGCCAAGACCTGTCAAAGCTTCAACAGCAAAAGAATTTATGTTAAGTTCAGAAAAATAAGAGACAGTCTTATTGAATCGTCTTTGATAGGCACACTTTTTTTTTTTTTTTTTTTTTTTTTTTTCAATCTAAAGTAAACAAGCTTTCGAAAGTAATTTTTTCTTTTCTTTTTATTTTCTTTAAAATTTCTTTCCATTGTATTACATAAAAATATCGCTCCATCCCTATATATATATATATATATATATATATATATATATATATATATATATATATATATATATATATATATATATATATATATATATATATATATATATATATATATATATATATATATATATATATATATATATATATATATATATATATATATATATATATATTAATTGAAAACACAAACGAAGAATTGAGTCAAACTGTTTAAGCGATCGTCATCAAATCAAATAAACTCCACTATAAAGTAAATATGGGTAACTTTAATTTATTTGATAGAACAACTCATAACGCTAATACTCTTTTTCCTTGAGGAAAGAATTTCATTTTCATTAAACAATTTCGATCAAGAAGTATTTTAACTTTTTTTTTGTTGCTATGTTATGTTTGTTTATTTGTGTGAATTTATCTACACTACCTCTATCTCTAACTCAACCTCTATGAAGAAGTCATATAAGTGCTTTCGACTTGAATCTATATATGTAAATCTAGATTGTAATAATTACCCCATCAACTGTGTTTGGTGATATTTTTGCTGATTTTGGGGAAAGTGTTTTCTTATATGGCTTGGAGGATGTTTGTTAAAACTGTATTGTCTTAGAAAGAAAATATTAGTTAATTTGGGTTGTTCAATTTAGAATTTTATACAGAAGATAAATGTATGTTGTAGATATAACAATGGTACGGAGTGAACAAGGAAATATTTAAGAGAAGATTGAGAGGAGCACAATAAAAAAAAGAGATGTCAAGGATAGGAAACTTTTATTTTTTTGTTTCTTGACAGAAACGTATTCCAATCTTACTATGGTAGATATCAGAAAGTAATTTTCCACAAAGTGATATGTTGGATGGTTTTAACGATTTTCTTAATTACTCGTATGGTCACATTATGAACTTAAGCTTCGTAATTTTTATACCAAAACTACCTATTTTAAGATAATTGCTTATATCTTTAACTAGATAATTTTTCTATATGTATGAACAGGGTTTGATGTCAAACATTCATTTATATTCTTCACAGAGCATATTATTTTCTTATGTCATGCAAAGAAAGGCAATTCATTAACACGAAGCTTTTGATTCTTATTTTAGTTTTAATTTTCTTTGTAGGCTTCATAGTATATTTATAAATAAGGCGATCAGAGCAAAAGAGTTTGGGCAAAAAATGTTGCTTTGAGAAAATACGTTTGAAAATTGTTCAGAAAGTATACGAAGATACCAATTAAAAATATTAATTCGTAACACACGCAGATCAACTGATTGCATGTCGTTCTACTTACAAGTTCTTTGATGCTTGATCCACTTTACTCAATTTTTACAATTTTGTCACTAACATCTCTTTACTTAGGACCCTCCCAAAGGGTAAATTTTTCTTTTTAAAAACTTAGTGTTGTTGATTTAAAACTTTTATTGTATATATTAAAATTTTTTGGGGAAAACTGAATTTCTGAAACTGTCCATTGATAATGAAAATGGATGGCTAATCCAACTTCAGCCACCCCTCTTAGTTACACCAATGGGAAGTACAGTTGAGTTTGTATTTTTGTTTGCTTAGTTCTTTTTAATTGAAAAGATTTGTTTCTATGATTACTGAATGGATTTTGGATAATTATTTATTAGATCTTGTTACGAATTGTATATTACTGAGTTTTATGGGGCATCTTTGGGAATTTAAAGTGTTTTGGGTTTCTGTTTCGTCGGATTTCTTTTTCTTTCTTTCTTTTTTTATTACTATGTGAACAGTTTGAAGGTTTTGCAGACTGTGTAAATGAGAATTTTCCTGTTTAAATCCAATATTACGTTTGTCAACGGCCATTTATCTTACAAGTCTTTCTGTTTTTTATTTTGTCAATTGCTTTTGTGCGTAGAATGAGATTGTTAAATCGTTCGCGACGTAATGTAAATTGATATACCTGCCAACTTAATTAATGATAAACTTTTAAGACGCAATTGAATATAAAAAAAATTCATTACACGTTTGACGATAGTGCTGCTTTAATCAGAATAAGTGTTATGACTATATAAATATATATATATATATATATATATATATATATATATATATATATATATATATATATATAATATATATAATATATATATATATATATATATATATATATATATATATATATATATATATATATATATGGTAAAGGTGAAGATGTTTCAGAGTTTCGATTTTAGAAAATATCGATATTCGAAAATATCGAAGCTGCCGTAAAAGAGCCTAACCTATACAAGAACGTTGCCGCGAAATACAGGCCTACGGCTCTTTAAACCACGCATATATATTACTTACTTTTCTAGCGTATTTAGTTCGACTTATCATAACCTGAATACCAAAGTTTAAAAGAGGCCTAACCTATACAAGAACGTTGCCGCGAATAAGCTACTTAATAAGGATATATAAAAAAAATAATATATATATATCGATATAAAAAATATCGAAATATATATAATATATATATATATATATATATATATATATATATATATATATATATATATATATATATATATATATATATATATATATATATATATATATATATATATATATATATATATATTACGGATGGAGCCAAGATTGGTATCGCATTGTATCTGGAATTTTTTGTGGTATCGGGTATCGGTATATACAATTTTTGTAAGTATCGGTATCGGTGACAAACAATCGATACCGATACCAAAATTTTGCATGAAAGAAAATTAATAACTTCTGGATAAGATAGTTGCTTCTTGACTAAAGTTTATGTCACATTTTAAATTTATTATTATTATCTATTCTATATCTAATTAATATTATTCCGTTCATTTCCGTTTAATTAATATTATTATTAATATTATTCCGCTCATATGCGTATCCCGAAGGGATACGCATTTGAGCTTGTTATATTATATATTATTATATATATATATATTATATATATATATATATATATATATATATATATATATATATATATATATATAATATATATATATATATATATATATATATATATATATATATATATATTTTATTTTTTTTTTTTTTTTTTTTTTTTTTCTCTGGTGAACAAAGGTCAGAGCCCTACCAATTTTCATCAGAGTCGGAGAAATACCAGAAACATGGTCAAATTACAAGACTAACATGTCTCGATACATGGCGTTTGAAAGTGTTTAAGTCAAAGAAAGTTGGGAATTCAGATAAAGGAAGTGTGTTTCAGATTTTACCAATTGAATACATGTTAAATTGAGCGTAGCTGTTCAGTCTGGTCTCAGAAGGCTGGACAGAGGAAAGATGAGACTGTGTAGAAAGGCGTAGATCAAGCCCTTTTCAGTGGAGGAGGTATGCGACGAAAGAAGAGCAGTGTCATTTATAATAGAGATAGTATAGAGAGAATGACACAACAATTTAACAGGCAGAAAAAGACTGGAAAGAATTAGTGAGAGAGGAAAAGTTGATAAAACCAAAATCAGTAGAATCCACCATTTTCAAGGAGACGTAATGAGTGAACTATCCCATATGAGAAGCATACTTCATACGGGGAGAACACAACCCCTATAAAGAACAAGCAATGGGAGTGGTGTGTGAAAAAATTACAAAGGCGCCTCAGAACACCTAGCCTCTTGGAAGATTGTTTAGAAATAGAAGTAATGTGTTTCTTCTAAGAAAGACCAAGAGAAAAAGAAACACCGATAATATTAAAGACTGATGAAAATTTGAGTTGTATGTTTTCGATGTCATAGTTGTATGGCAGGTTGTGTCGAGTAGAGAGACGAATAGGTGATTAAATAATTGAGAGGTCTTTAATGAAAAGTAGAAAAGATTTGGAGATAAGACAGATCCCTAAGGAACACCACTATTAATAGACTTAAAGGAAGAACAGTGACCATCTAAAACAGCTGACATAGAACGACCGAAAAAGAAATCAAAGGATAAATTCCAGAAGAGGAAAGTTTAAAAATCAAAGCTTTGTGCAACACTCTACTGAAGGCTTTAAAAATGTCTGGCTCTACAGAAAAAGATTTACCGAAATGCCGAAGAGCGGATGACCAAGAATCAGAGAGAAGGGAAAAAAGATCACGAGTAGAGCATTTTTTTTATGAAAGCCACCCTGGCGATCAGAGATAAGATTAGAATATTTGAGATGTATCCAGATCTTAACAAGAAACTTTAAAAAGAACGGAGGTTGAATAAATGCGACTGTAGTTGGGGGGTTGAGAGGGGTCCTTCTTTTTCGGCACAGGCTGAATGGGAGCACGTTTCCAGCAAGAAGAGAAAGTTAAAGTAAAATGACAGAGAAGAAATAGCTTGCTAAGGCAAGAAGGAAGCTCACAAGCACAAGTTTTGAGACCACAGGAGTGATACTGTCAATATCGTACGATTCCTTAGTGTTAAGTGCAGAGGACATAAATTATGTATTTAGAAGAAATCATAATTAGAAGCATAAATGAGTTGGGGGACGAGAGGTTGAAGGGAGAGGTATAGCTTTGAAATCATTTAATGCTGAATTAGCGATAAATGTTTGAGCGAAGAGTTCAACTTTCGAAGAAGATAAAACTGCAGTTGTGCCGTCAGAAGATACTAGAGAAAGGAAAGAGGAAGAAGCAAAGTTAGAGTTGACCTTGTTTGCAAAATCCCAGAAAGAGCGTGAGAAAGAGGAATCAGAAAATTATTACATTTTGTACGGAGAAAGGAGGTTTTGGTATTACGAAGAACAGATTTGCACTATTCCTGGATGAAATATTAATTGCATGGGTTTCTGGAGTTTGAAGACTACGATAATTCTTGAAGGCATCATGCCTGAGGCAAATAGCGCGACAGCAAGCAGAGTTAAACCAAGGTTTGTAAGAGTTAGCAGAAGGGAAAGATTATAGAGTGTACATTTTCATGCCACAGACAATCACCTCGGTAATGGGGTCTGCACACTCCGAGGGACTCCTCCCCCGGAACGATAATCATTCCACGGGAAACCAAAGAAATACGACAGTAAATCCGAGCAAGCTTACGAACCGAAATGTTAGAAACGTTTCCCCTCAAGTCATTTTTGCGGAAGACTTGAAAAGATAGAAGATGATAGGAGGAGGTGATCGGAAGAACCCAGAAGAGGATAGAGTTTAATACTATAAGGAAAAGGATAGGAAGTTTAAAAAAAGGTCTAGCATTGTGGTTTCATCTCCAAGGCAATTAGAGACATGAGTAGGGAGCTGCACCAACTGCTTCATCCCTATATATATATAATTATATATATATATATATATATATATATATATATATATATATATATATATATATATATATATATATATATATATATATATATATATATATATATATATATATATATATATATATATAGTAGTGAAGACAACAATGTGGAAAAAGATAGCATATCTATTATTGTGAAATTTAATATGATAATACTGATAACTATAAATAATAATTAATTAATATAAACGTTTCGAGCCTTTCTTGACGCATTCTCAATATCATCTGTAAATAAATAAAAAATAAAGAATATAGAATAAATTTATAAATTCACAAAGCACTCTAAAAGTATTATTCAAAATCAAAACTATAGTTTTAGGTACACTATAATCATAAAATACTTGAACATGACAAAGCATTCAATTATGAAATGAGCAAAAATAGTTCCAGACAGGTAGTCTACTAATATTATTTACATGGTTGGTCAATTCTATGATTCAAATGATTGATTGCATATTATGTATGTAGAAGGTTTTATCTAGTATTACCACTAATTGTAGTATTGTATAAAAACGCTACATACATAAGATGCAATCCATCCTCTCTGATCTTACCAACTTCTGTCCTATTAACACCCATGATATTCTTTCCTATGTTATCAAAATTGAAGACAAAATTAATCATTTCCTCCGCAACCTCGAAAAACAAATTTTGATCTACTTTTTATATCAGGATCCTCCCCCGATATCATATACAGTAAACCTTAAATTCATAAACCAGATATTTCCCTCTGCTCCATCATCTCCGTCTTTGATACCCCTTGACAAAATCTCTGCAAGTTTCTTATCCTACCTACATCTGTACCACCTTACAAAAAATATACATACTGTCTGACTCTTAAACTCTTGCTTAATATATAGAATCTCTTAATCTTCCGATTGCTTTATGGCTAGTTTTGACATTACAAACTTATTTACAAATTTACCAGTTAATGAAACTTGTGACATCATTCTCAATAGTAACACACACAAAACTAGGTCTAACCAAACCTTTATTCCGACAACTTCTAGCACTCGTAATCAATGATATCATTTTTACCTTTGAGAATAATTTTTACAAGCAATTATATAGAATGCCTATGGGATCACCCCTTGGACCTACATTTGCGAACGTTTTCCTTTCCCTCTTTGAAACTATCTGGCTAAACCAATGTCCCCTGGAATTTAAACTCATTGTACACAAAAGCTACATTGACGACTGTTTCCTTATATTCAAGAATAAATCCCAATCCGATCTTTTTTTTCCAATACATCAATAGACAATAGCGTCCAATTTACACAAGAGTGTGAGACTAATGGTTCACTTTCATTCTTTGATATATTTATATCCAACACACCTAAGGGCTTCACCGCCTCTGTATACCGGAAACTAACTACTTCAATTCTAGTCCTAAATTTTTTGAGCTCCACTTCTTCCTCATTTAAACTTACTACTATCTCAGGATACCTACACAACTCTTACTCAATCTGCTCAAATTGGTGGAACTTCCACTTGGAACTTGTATATTGAAAAAAATTCTTCACTTTAATTACTTCCCAACTTACCTTATTGAAAGCACAATTAATAACTTTATCTTTAATATCTTTCGTCTTACTATGCTTCTACCTTTCGTTCCTAAACTTCAACTTTATCTTAAAACCCCATATTTGGAAACACTTACTCTCTCACTTAATAAAGAATTAAACTCTCTCTTCCAATCATTCTTCCTACACATTAAGACACATCTTATTCGAATCAACTCTCTCTCAATTAATTAAGACTGCCAATTCTGCTTTTACCTCCTTTAGTTTATTTGTTTTCATGTGCGAGATGTAATTCCATCTATGTTGGCCAAACAGACCTCCAACTTAAGCTCAGAATATACAAACCCCTTGGAACTTTCTTCCGCACTAACTTACCCCTCCTCTTCCTAGAAAATCTCCAATCCGAGATCACTTATACTCACAAAATCATCCTTTACAATTCTCAGATTTTGGCATCCTCCTCTAATGCCTTAGATCGAAAATCTTAGAGAGTTCATACATATTAAACAACTCCAACCAACACTCAACTTATCTGGTTCTTCTACCAGTCTCCTGATTGCCTAACTTTCAATATTATATATATATATATATATATATATATATTATATATATATATATATATATATATATATATATATATGTTATGTGAGTTATGTACGTGTATGTGTGTGTGGTTCTCTAGTATTTTATATTTTTTTTTTTTTTTTTTTTTATATCACTCTGGTGGGCAAAGGCCAGAGGCCTACCAAAATTCCACCAGAGTTGGGGGAAAAGACGGAAGCCTGGTCAAACTAAAGGCCGACATGTCCGATACACGACGTTTGAAGGTGTGTAAGTCATAGGAAATTGGAAAAATAGAGGAAGGGAGTGTGTTCCAGACATTACCAGTAGAGTACATGTAAGATTCAGAGCATCGTTAAGTCTGCGGTCAGAGAGTTGGACAGAGAAAGGATGAGACTGTGTAGAAAGACGTGTTGCACTAGCCTTCTCAATGGAGGAGGTATGCGACGAGAGAGTTCAGAAGAGCAGTGTCCATTGTAATAGCGATAGTAAAGAGAGAGTGACGCAACAATTCGACGGGCAGAAATAGATTGAAGAGAGTTAGTAAGAGCAGGAGAGTTGATGAGACGAAAAGCCCTAGACTCCAACTTTTCAAGGAGAACTGTATGAGTGGAACCACCCCAGATGTGTGAAACGCACTACATACATGGACAAAAAACCTATAAAGAGCAAGCAACTGGGGTGGCGTGAAGTAATTTACTGAAGGCGCCTCAGAACACCCAACCTCTTAGAAGCTTGTTTAGAAAGAGAAGTAATGTGATCTTTCCAAGAAAGATCACGAGAAAAAGAAACACCAGAGAATATCTGAGGACAGATGAATGCTTGAGTTGTGTTTTCGAAGTGGAAGGTTGTGTCGAGTAGTTAGATGGAGGAACTGAATTTTTGAGGTATTGAAAACTACCCTGTTTTTTCTGCCCAAATTTGAAATATGAAAAAGATTAGAGATTAGCTTCTCCAAGGCTACCCTTCTTGCGTCAATTAACTGCTGTTGGGAGGGGAGTCCTTCAAACTGAAAGTAGTAATGGAGAGAAGGCATCGGCATAGAGAGAAGTAACAGAGAGAAGGTCATTAGTGAAAAGGAGAAAATGTATTGGGGATAGAGTAGGTATTTGAAGAACACCACTACTAATAGATTTAATTAATGAACGGAGGGCGTCTGCAAAAGTTACTATAGGACAACCGGAAAGGAAATCAAAAGAAGAAGACAGAGAGAAGGATAGATTCCGAAAAGGGAAGTTTGGAAATCAAAGCTTTGTGCCAGACTCTATTTAAAGCTTTCGATATGTCTAGCGCCACAGCGAAAGATTCACCGAAACCCCGAAGAGCGGAGGACCAAGAGTCAGAAAGTATTTCAGATTATGTATGAAACAGCCGCATTTAAATCATAGAATTGGCCAACCATTGTAAATAACATTTGTAGACTACGTGTCTGGAACTATTTTTGCTCATTTCATAATTGTATGTTTTGTGATGTTCAAGTATTTTATGATTATAGTGTACCTAAACTATAGTTTTGATTTTGAATAATACTTTTAGAGTGCTTTGTGAATTTATAAATTTATTCAATATGCTTTATTTTTTATTTATTTACAGATGATATTGAGAATGAGTCAAAAATGGCTCGAAACGTTTATTTTAATTAATTAATTATTACTTATAGTTATCTTTAATATAATATTAAATTTCATAATGGACATGCTATTTTATTCCACATTGTTGGCTTCACTATTTACTACCGTTCCCAAAGAACAAGCCTATTACGACTATCTATCTATCTATCTATCTATCTATCTATCTATCTATCTATCTATCTATCTATCTATCTATATATCTATATATATATATATATATATATATATATATATATATATATATATATATATATATATATATATATATATATATATATATATATATATATATATATATATATATGAGTTTTAAAGTCTGCTGAAAGTCTCAAAGACTATTTCTATATAGAAAATTAAAGTCTGCTATTAGATACGAACCAGCAACCTTTAAGATGGTAAGTCTTGTGCGTTAACCACTAGGCCAAGGCGGTTCAAAAAGAAATCGCATTGGAACTGCTCATGATCTACAGTCATGACGTCAATTCCAAAGGACTTCCCCTACCATAACTCAGGCAAAGAGCAACGAGATGAAAGGTCGAATCCATCACTCGCAGACAGTTATATAGTAAGAGTTTTAAAGTCTTCTAAAACTCTCAGAGACTATTTCTATTGAAGGTTGCTGGTTCGAATCCAATAGAAGACATTAATTTTCTCTCTCTCTCTTTCTCTCTCTCTCTCTCTATCTATACTATATATATATATATATATATATATATATATATATATATATATATATATATATATATATATATATATATATATATATATATATATATATATATATATATATATATATATATATATATATATAGTAGGTAAATGTATATGTGTGGGATTTAGTTGTGCGCGTGTGGATGCATGTGTGCATGTGTTAAAGTAAATCTGTTTTTCTCTCCGGTTTTTTTTTTCCTGAGCCACATCTTCTGTATTAGGGGAAATGTAATTAGGTGTCACTTAAGTCCTCTGTTGTGTCAGTTATTGCTGTAGTTGTTCGTGATTAGGATTTTTTTTTCCTTTCTTCTTTTTTTTTTTTTTTTTTTTTTTGCCAAGATGAAAGAAAGTCTTCCCTTAATGAAGAGTAAATTGATTTATAGATCCTTTGTATTTGAAAAAGAAGATGTGGAATGGGAGAGTGAGAGGAATAAAAAACAAAATCACTGCTTCAAATGTCTCTCTGTAAAATCTTCTCCGTGTAAATGTTCATTATTGCAATTACCTTCTTACGTGGAAACGGAAAAGAAAAAGGAATAACCAAACCTTTTTTTTAAAGAATTGATTTAATGGTACCAAGTTCTTAAGGAAATACTAATCAAATTTAATTAAAGGTTATTCGTTTTTGTGAAAGATAATATTGAAGCTTATGATAAAGTTTTAAACAAATATTAGGATATTATGTAATATTTATAATTTATTCGATTTTAAAAGGCATTTTTCTTTCGTTTATTTAGGATATAAATAAAGAAGATTGACAGCGTAAACAAGCTAAAGCTTTTCACTGTCATGGGTATAAAAATTTGCATAAAATGTAAAATGGATTCATTAAAACAAGGTTTATTCCTCTAACAAAAAACGTTGTGACTAGTTCTTTATTAATGAGGTGATAATACTAATTATTATAATAATAATAATAATAATAATAATAATAATAATAATAATAATAATATTAATAATTATAATAATCAATTAATTAATTTAGTAAATTTAAAGTTATTTTCCTTAATTATAATAAAAATAATTAAGTCGTTCGTGAAGCTGTGCAACAATTTGACGCCTTTAATACCTCCACTGAGAGTTTCCATAATCGAAAAATTTAATTTTCCAAAACTTTGTACTAAAACTTTATCAACTTGGAGAAAGCATATTTTCTTAATAATAATAATAATAATAATAATAATAATAATAATAATATATTATTATTATTATTATTATTATTATTATTATTAATAATAATAATAATAATATAATAATAATATAGTAAAAATTATATTTATAATTATAATAATAATAATTATTATTATTACAGTAATAATACACTAACATGTAATAATAATATAATGAATTATTTTTATTATTATTATATTATCGCTATTATAATTTTTACCATATTATTATTATTAATAATTATTATTGCAATTATTATTATTGTTAGATATTTTCTATAATGTGACAGCAGTTAGACATATTTTAGTAGAGAATATTACGCATCCATTCTCAGTGATATCTCTTTCATTAGAGAAATGTGAAACTAGCAAAAATCGAGATAATAAACTCCTTCGCAAAGAATTTTCAGGATAAAAGGAAAAGATATCTCTAAGAAACTCAATTCAAAGCAAAGGCAAGGAGAAGATGAAAAGAAAGAATGAATAAAGATCTTCATATATATATATATATATTATATATATATATATATATATATATATATAATATATATATATATATATATATATATATATATATATATATATATATATATATATATATATATATATATATATATATATATATATATATATATATGCACGGGAAAATATGTATATACACTGAAGTGTTCGTTTGAAGTAAAATTTAAAAGTTTTCCTGCGATGCATATCCTGTGTAGTCAATTACGTCCATTCCTGTAAATGGACACATTTGGAAAGGTTTGAAATTGTTTTAAAAATCAGCATAGAAACACTAGGTCGGTTTTACAAAGATTGAAAGATTAGTTGCGCAGAAGTGCAAAGGGAAAAAGCAATGCGGCAATGGAAAATTTGTTTGAAATGAAAGTAAAACTGGAAACAAATAATAGCTATGACAGAGTTCCACGATGATATTGAAAAAAAAAGGAGTAGAGGGAAAAGTTTTTTTCCCCCTCCAAATATCGCATTCTAGCTTACATAGTATATATATATATATATATATATATATATATATATATATATATATATATATATATATATATATATATATATATATATATATATATATATATATATATATATATATATATATATATATATATATATATATATATATATATATATATATATATATATATATATAGATATTAGTGTTCCTCAAGGATCTGTTCTATCCCCAACACTTTTTCTGCTTTTCATTAATGACCTTCTCTATATTTCTTCATCTCCTCTCCACTCCTATGCCGATGACTCCACCATTCATTACTCTTTTCATTTTGAAGGCGCCACTCCCAACAACAGTTAATAGAATCAAGGAGGGTGGCCTTGGGGCAACTAACCTCTGATCTATCTCGCATTTCAAATTGGGGCAGAGAAAACATAGTCGTTTTCAATCCCTCAAAAACTCAATTCCTCCATCTCTCTACTCGACACAATCTTCCACACAACTATGATATCTTCTTCGAAAACACACAACTCAAACTTTCATCTGTTCTTAATATTCTTGATGTTTCTTTTTCTCGTGATATTTCTTGGAAAGATCACATTATTTTTCTTTCTAAACAAGCTTCTAAGAGGTTGGGTGTTCTGAGGCGCCTGCAACATTTCTTTAATCAACTACAGTTGCTTGCTCTGTATAGGGTCTTGTTCGCCCCCTGTATGGAGTATGCGTCACACATCTGGGGTGATTCCACTCATACAGCTTTCCTGGAAAAGGTGGAGCCTAGAGCTTTTCGCCTTATCAACTCTCCTGCTCTCACTAATTCTCTCCAATCTCTTTCTGCCCGTCGAATTGTTGCGTCACTCTTTCTATACTATCGGTATTACAGTGGAAACTGCTCTTCTGAACTCTCTCGTCGTATACCTCCTCCATTGAGAAGGGTTCGTGCGACTCGTCTTTCTACGCAGTCTCATCCTTTCTGTCCAACTCTCTGACCCCAGACTTAACCGCTATGCTCAATCTTACATGTACTCTACTGGTAAAGTCTGGAGCACACTTCCTTCAACTATTTTTCCAACTTCCTCTGACTTATACACCTTCAAACTCCGTGTAACAGGTCAGGTCGTCTTTTAATTTGACCATGTTCCCGACTTTTCCCCTAACTCTAATGGAATTTTAGTTGGCCTCTGGCCTTTGCCCATAGAGGTGAAATAAAAAAAAAAAATATATATATATATATATATATATATATATATATATATATATATATATATATATATATATATATATATATATATATATATATATATATATATATATATATATATATATATATATATATATATATATATATCAAACGATGTGAAATTGCTAAAGGCTCTCAAATGATCCACCAAAGTCGGGGACCGACATGACTAGATGCACGGTAGCTCAGAGTGTGCAAGTCAAAAAAATTGGGGAACATTGAGTGAGGAGGAATGTCCAGATTTTAGGAAATAAGTTAGATATATAATGATAATATGTGGATAAATAAGTCTTATAAACGGAAGACAGAGGTTGAAAATGTGACTGAAAAGTTCAAAAAAGAAGTGTCGATTGTAATAGCAATAGTTTAGCAACTGTAAAACAAGTTTAAAGGATAGAAATTGATGTTGGTCAAAGAAAATGTTGACAAAGAGAAAATTACTAGACTCCATACTTTCCTGTATAGCTGTGTAACACAATTCCGATTTTAAATGCATTCTCCAAAAAGTGACGATTGACGCCCCTATACAAAGCAAGCAACTGGAGTGATGTGAAGAAGTTCCAAAAACGACTCAGAACTCCTTCCTTCTTAGAAGCGTGTTTGGCGAGAGAAGCATCTGACATTTCAAGAAAGATCAGGAGGAGTGGAAACATAATGAAGGAAAGTACATAAGAAGTAATGAGCTGTGTTTTCAAAATTTATTATAGTTATGTGCAAGTTTTATGTCGAGTAGATTAGTGACGGGACTGTTTCCGAGCATTGAAAACAACAATATATCTGTGTGTAAAGAAAAAAAAAAAAAATAAATAAATAATAATATATATATATATATATATATATATATATATATATATATATATATATATATATATATATATATATATATATATATATATATATATATATATATATATATATATATAGTGACGGGACTGTTTCCGAGCATTGAAAACAACCATATATTCTGTGTCACAAGTTAAAATAACAGAGATCAGAGGTCATTTTACTACTCCTAGCATAATACATTTTTAATTAATTTATGCGTATTTCAAACAGAAAAAAGAAAGTCATAGGGGTATCATTGGCATAGAAGTGGATAGTTGATAGGAAAAAAAAAGTGTTGAGGACAGGACAGAACCCTGAAAGAACCCCACTTCAGTAGATTTAAAGGATGAACGTCTACGACTACAAAAATCATAGATAAGTTACAGAGGAAATGCATATCAAATGAATGAAATTTAGAAATTTATTCCCCCTCAGAAAAAATAAATAAATAAATAAATAAATTCCAAAGAGCAGAGGACCATCAGTCAGAGAGAAGGAAAAGAAACCAGTAGAGTCATTTTTACAGAAGCTATCTTGGTGATTTGAAATAAGTTTAAAAGATTACAAATGTCTCCAAATCATCTTGTTTTAATAGAAGTAGATTCGAAAACTTCTAAAACAACAGAAGAAAGAGTCATAATTAGAGGTAGTTGGTGGAAACAAAGTAGGGTTTAGTATCGGAACTCCAAGAATTCTGAATTTTGGTTCAGAACAAGAGGTGAGGTCTAGAAGAATTGAGTGATGATGTTCAATGTGGAATTAGAACTGAGACTGCGAATATTGAACAAGTCATTATAAAGAGAGAGAGAGAGAAACACGTTCAAGGGCAAGTAGAAAGAGCCTTAGCTGCACCAAAAACATCATCAAAAGGCGCCAACCCCCATGTGATGACAGGGTGAATGGTGGTTGATGGGTTATTTTTTTTTTAAAGCTATTCCTCTTGCTTCTTCGAGGCTACGTTTCTCTGTGCCATTTTCTAAAAATTTGTAAAAACACGTGTGATCAAGTAATAAATTAAATTCAGTATGTTGTTTATAATAAGCAAATAATAAACAATTACAGGCATGATTTCCTTAACAAATGAGAATATATATATACACATATATATATATATATATATATATATATATATATATATATATATATATATATATATATATATATATATATATATATATATATATATATATATATATATATATATATATATATATATATATATATATATATATATATATATATATATATATATATATATATATATATATATATATATATATATATATATATATATATATATATATATATATATAATATATATATATATATATATATATATATATATATATATATATATATATATATATATATATATATATATATATATATATATATATATATATATATATATATATATATATATATATATATATATATATATATATATATATATATATATATATATATATATATATAATAGGTAGGAGGCCACTAAAATTCAAAGAAAATGATTGTATATGAAAATTTACGTAGATTTTTTTTTTTTTTTTTTAAATGTAAATATATAAAAAGAAGTATATTTCCTCGGGTGAGCAAAGACAAAGGGTTACATGTAACCCACCATAGTTGTGGAAAGAGACTAAAAAAACTCGGGTCGAATCAAGTGCCAATAGGACACAATACACATTGTTTAAAACTGAGCAAGTTACTGGAAGTGGAAATAATGAAAGAAAGAAGATTTTTAGACTTTACCAGTAGAGTTTGTGAGAATGAGCATAGCGGTTAAGTATGGGGGTCTGACAGTTGGATAAAGATAGGATAAGACTGTGAAGATTAGCGACTTGCCAGAGCTCTCCTTAAAGGAAGAGATATGCAACGAGAAGTTTCGGAAGAGCAGTACTTTTTGTAATATAGATAGTAGAAGTAAAGTTTTGCAACAGTTCGACTGCCGGTAAGAGATTGTAGAGAGTCAATGAGTATAGGAAAGTAAAATCTGGTTGGTCGAAAAACCCTTGACTACACTATTTTAAGGAGAGAAGTGTGTGTGGACCTTCTCCAGATTTTCGATGCATGTAAAAGTAAAGGCGAACAACGTCTTAGAACAGGTAATTTTATATATATATATATATATATATATATATATATATATATATATATATATATATATATATATATATATATATATATATATATATATATATATATATATATATATATATATATATATATATATACCTCCGCTCACAGGCAGAGCCATATTCAAGTAGGTGATAAAGCAATAATAAAAAAAAATAAAAAAAACCATAAGTCCCACCTAACGCGAATTTCTTAGGTGAGCACAGACGTGGGCTTTGAAGTAATGGAGATTAAATTAAGCAGGAAAAACAGAAGATGGGAGAGAATTCCACAAAATAGAGGTGGCTGGAAAGAAGGAGGCACCACGGTGGACAAGCCTGAAGTTGCCTACGTCGGCACAAAATTTATGTGAAAACATAGCACTCCTTGTGCTACGAGGCCACTGTAACGTTGGAGGTATACAAATGGACAGTTCCCTCGAGCATTTGCCGCTGTAGTACCCATAGAAAAGAGACAAAGCACCAGCGTCACGTAAAATGATAAAGGGTCAAGTGAATTAGAAAGAGCTGAACAGTTTATAAGTCTTTTAACCTTTGACTCAACCCTATCCTAAAAAAAAGACGGGTGAAACCTAAGCCACCAGATACGAGAGCAGTACTCCATACAAGGACGGATGAGGCCCTTATATAATTGGAGTAACTACGATGAAGGAAAAATTCTTGCAACCTAAACAGAACTCCCAGTTTCTTTGAGGCAGCCCTTGCATCCATTGTGATGTGAGGTTTCCAAGACATTTTTTGTTTATGGGAAGGCCAAGAATATTTATATTGTCAACAGGAGAGATGGGAGACCCATCGAAAGAAATAGAAAAGTTAGGAGGTGTCTTTGAGAGAGATATTTCAAGAAGTTTAGTTTTTAAAGAGTTGAATTTCACAAGGTTATGACGACCCCACTAGGAATCTATTCAGATCAGCATAAAGACGAGAGGCAACTCTAGATGCAAAAGTGAGAGCAGATTTGAAATGAGAAAAAGAATGGAGGGTTGATTCATTGGCATATGAAATGAATGGATAAGGTTAGACGAGCAACTGAGAAGATCATTAATGAAAAGTATTAATAGAGTAGGAGACAAGACAGAACCCTGACAAACACCACTATTACCTGGAAAGGAGAAGAAGTAGCTCCATCAACAACAGCCGAAAAGGAACGATTAGAAAGAAAGCTAGACATAAGTAAGCATAGAGAAGGAGTAAACCCAAAGGAAAGGAGCTTGGAAAGCAGTGATGCATGCCACACGTGGT
>SEYY01023064.1:75000-80000 GCA_009176605.1 Armadillidium nasatum | reverse complement strand
CGTATAAAGGCATTTGACAGAATATGGAAGTAGTGTTGCATTTCAGGCTTCCTTCCTTTGAGGTTACTCCCTTTTGCTTACTCATGTCTAGCTTTCTTTCGAATTTGTTCCTTTTTCGACTGTTGTTGATGGAGCGACTATTTTTTCCTTCTCTGTCAGTATTTGATATTCTCAGAGCTCTGTCTCATTTCTTACTCTATCCCTACTTTTTGCTTTTTGTTAGCAATATGGTCGGATGTTCATTTAATTCTATCCATTCACATGCCGATTAATCGACTCTCCTTTTTTCTTCTCATTTCAAATCTACTCCTTCTTTTGCATCCACAGTTGCCTCTCGCCATAATTTTGCTGATCTGAACAGAATTTCCCAGTAGGGTTCTTCTCAACCTTGTAAAATTCAGTTCTTCAAAAATTCAATTTTATAAATCTCCCTCTCAAGGACACTTCCTAACTTTTCTCTTTCGATGGATCTTCCGTTTTTTCCTGTTGACAGGACAAACCTTCCCTTGACCTTAAGCAAAAAAGTATCTTAGAAAGGTCCTATCTCAACGGTTGCCAGAGTTGCCTCAAAGAGGCTGAGAGTTTTCTTAGACTGTGAGATCTTTTCCTCTTCTCCGTTATTCTAAGTTTATAAATTCCTCATTCTCTCTCTTGAATGAAGTACGGCTCCCTTATCTGGAGGCTGGGATCCTGTTTGTCCCGTCTTTTGAATAGGGTCAAATCAATGACCAAAAACTTTTAAACTCTTTCGGACATTTTAATTTAACTGAACGTTTACCTATGGGTCTAGACTTTAAGTATTTTTTCTCTTGTCTATAAGTACTACAGTGACAAGTACTCGAGGGGATTGACCACTCGTATACAATTGCCTTTAAGACTCTGTCACTGCACAAGGGGATTAGTGCCTGTACAGTATATGAATTTTGTGAGGAAGTTAGCAACTTCAGGCTTATTCGCTGTTGTGTTTCTTTCTAAGCACGGGAATGAGGTTCAAAATGTAGTTTTCTCTTTCTCTTCTCTCCTTTCCGTCTAACTTTTTCACTTCTAAACTCCAACACCAAACCACAACAATGTTCATTTCAGCAAATCTATTTACTCTGTTTTACCTTCATTTATTAGAAATATAAATATTATTCCATATATTATGGAATATATTTTTCACACATGAAAAATATATTCCATTAATATATTTTTCATGTACAATATACATGAAAAATATATTCAACAGATTGTACATGATTTAAAAAACAAGAACTGCTTATGTTGATGAACTATTTAAAAAAAAATAAAAAATCTCCATACAGAAACTGCAACACAGTTAATCGGAAAAAAATTTACACTGAATTGTTCTACTAAATATATTTATTTTTATTTTTATAATGTGAAACTAGATTATGTTGCATGTGACTGAGCGACAAAGTCAAATTTTGTATTAAAATAATCAAAGTCCTGTTCAATCTAAGATCCATTGGTTACATACTCTTCATATATCCCTTCGCAATTTTTCCAATATGAAAGACTGCTAATTCTCGAGATTTCAGAATGAAAAATAAATTCTTTAATAGAAAATGTTTGGTGTTATCCTAGTGAAGTAAAATTCAAGTGAGTGAAACTTCAATTTTTAAATGTTGATAGATTTTTATACCATAACTATGAAGGATTTTAAATATATAACATTTCGTTTATGCAAAAAAAAATTTGTTCTCTTGAAGAATATTGGGTGAAAAATATAGAGGAAAACACGCGAGTGTTTGAACTTTAGACTGTGAACATCAAGAACATTGATCTTTAAAACTTTTGATGAGTTACAACATTAAGAAAAGGTATTGCAAAATTATGCTAGATTCTGTTCTGATTATTGTTACTACTATTAATGAGTTTCGGATAGTAGCCTTACTTTCATTCATAACTATATATATATATATATATATATATATATATATATATATATATATATATATATATATATATATATATATATATATATATATATATATATATATATATATATATATATATATATATATATATATACACTATATAATATAATTTTCATTTATTAATTTATTTATACTCATTACCATATACTCACCTATTCGTTGTGATGACTGTTAGGGAATAAAGAAATCCTCCTTCTATAGACCACTGCGATGGACTAGAAGTTCCATCTGTTCCATCCCATCCATCACCAACCATTTCAACAATATACGTTTGGTAATTCTTTATTTCTTTGTCGACGTTTTCTGTCCAATTCTTTGGATATAGAGTGTTAAATGCTACAGTAATGTTCCAGAGTTTTTTAATAGTTTCATTCCTGTGAACTGCTACCGAATAGTTCTTTGCTTTTTCTTGCGGACCCTCAATCTGTTGAAAAAGAAAGGCACCCATAATCGTATAACCGACCATAAGTCCGCAAACGCCGACATTGCTAAACATGAAAGCAATGGTTGAACGAAAACAATCTTTGACTCTCGCTCCAAATGGCTTCCGATATTGATGATCTCTGTAAGGCGGTGCTCGATGAAAATATTCGGAGCGTCCTGACCCGGTCCTTCCTCGCTCCACCGCCATGACTTAATACGAACTTTCCTTTTTATTTTCATAAAAGTTTACTCAGTTCACCAATTTTTTAAAATCACATTATAAGTAAAAGCAAATAAAATTAGAATTTATTAACATTGTTTATTCAAACTGACGGACTTTATTCCCAGCTTAAATGATAATTCAATGGGAATGATCTCGACACTTTCCAAAATAATATCGATGACGTCCTCCTATGAAAGAATTGAGGCAAGATTATTATTAAAGCGGCGTTCGAAGAACTGTTCTTGCATCGATTCCTGTTGTGCAAATGTTTTTGTTTCATTTTGAAATTAACAAACTTTTTCATTGGATCAGATTTCCAATTAAATTATACTCGGAAAAATTTCAACGAATTTCACAAGTCATGGCAACCTGCATAATATATATATATATATATATATATATATATATATATATATATATATATATATATATATATATATATATATATATATATATATATATATATATATATATATATATATATATATATATATATATATATAATAAAAGGAATAACTTGGTCAAGGAAAATAAGATTATTTTCAATGCCTTAAAATCTCAGATTATTATTATTATTAATCGACATAAAATTCAACACAACTATAACATATCCGAAAACACTCGACGAAAATCTTCGTCCGCCTTAAATATTTTTTGAGTTTCTTTCTCTTGAGATGTTTAATTGAAAGATAACATTATTACTCTTTCTAAACAAGCTTCTAAGAGTTTGGGTGTCCTAAGGCTCCTTCCGAAATTCCTCACTGTACCTAAGTTGCTTTCTGTTTATGTGGGTGTTTTTCACCTCTGTATTGAGTGTGTCTTGCAAATCTAGCATGATTCCATTCTTGTAGTTCTATTTGAAAGGGCTTTTCGTTGTACAATTGTTCCTCTGTCACTAATTCTTTCCGCACTCTTCCAGTCGAATTATTGTGTCACTTTCTCTAAACTATAGTTATTACAAATTGACACAGCCCTTCGGATCCCTCTAGTCACATACATCCTCTATTGAGAAGGACTAATACGACATATTTCTACACAGTCTCACTCTGTTTCTGTTCAATGCGTTCACCTCACGCTTAACCACTATGCTCAGTCTTACGTGTATTCCACAGATAAATTCTAGAACACACTCCCTTTATCTATTTTCCCAACTTCTTTTGATTTTCACACCTTCAAGTGCCTAGCATCTAGACATGCTGACTTTTAATATGGCTGAGATGATGAACTTTTTTCTAGATTTGTTGGAATTTCGTAGGTCTCTGTCCTTTGCTCACTTTAGGAGACATATATATATATATATATATATATATATATATATATATATTATATATATATATATATATATATATATATATATATATATATATATATATATATATATATATATATATATATATATATATATATATATATATATATATATATATATATATATATATATATATATATATATATATATATATATATATATATATATATATATATATATATATATATATATTAGAGAGAGGAATAAAAGTTTAACATGGTAGCTCATACCTCATAAGCTGCTTTTTAAATAATTTAATTAACTAAAAGATAAAAAGAGAAATATGTTTCGAATTTTATTAAACTGAAATTTTATAATAAAATGCATTATAAAATAATTAATATATAATTGAACGATAGATATTATTTCTAATATTATAATAAGAGATTATTAAGTAAATAAGTATAATAATAATAATAATAATATATATAATATATATATATATATATATATATATATATATATATATATATATATATATTATATATATATATATATATATATATATATATATATATATATATATATATTATAATATATATATATAGTAATGGTAATAGTAGTAATAATAATATAATTAATAATATTTTTTTCCAAGACTTCACCTCCCAAATTTTAAAGTAGTCACTTCGAAAAGTATTTTCTTGCAGCCATTTATATTCTTTATTGTCAAAGCGAGCTTCGCCTTAACCAGGAGATTAAAAATAATTAAAAAGAAAAGATGAAGGAGAAAAGTAGAGAATGAAAGGGAGAGGAGGAAAAGATGATAAAGAAATAAGGGAGGGAAAAGAAAGGAAAAATAAAATGGGAAATAGGGAAGATATAAAGTAAAGGGAAAGGAAAAAAAAGAGGTAATTTAGAAAAAATTAGAAAAGAGAAAAGAAGAGGTATAAAATAAGATAAAGGAAGAGGAAGGGATAAAGAGTAGAGGGGGGGAAACGAGTAGAGAAAAAAAAGAGAGAGAGAGAAAAGAGTAGAGAAAGAAAGAGCTAGGGAAACGAGTAGAGAAAAAAAGAGGGAGAGAAAAGAGTAGTGAAAGAAAGAGGGAGGGAAACGAGTAGAGAAAAAAAAGAGGAAGAGGAAGGGAAAAAGAGTAGAGGGAGGG
>SEYY01023064.1:45000-65000 GCA_009176605.1 Armadillidium nasatum | reverse complement strand
ATTCTTCTTTTTCACTTTAAATTGCTGATGTCTTTCATTCTTCTTTCTTTTCAGTCCCCTCTCTTTTTGTCTTTTATACTGTTTATCTATTCATCCTCATTTATTTAGGTTTTCTATTCTTGTTTGAAATTTTCATTATATTTTTCGCATATTTTCATTAGTTAAAAAAAAATAGAAAAAATAAAAAATTTTTTAGTCAAATGTATTTTGTAAAATTAGTTTCATTCTATTTTCTGCACTGAAGATGTATATCATAAATACGAAATGCTCGCATGAAATGAATTTATCTATTTTCTTCGCAAGTTTATTCATATATTAGGTTCCTAAGAATTCCTCTATTACTCGTATATATATATATATATATATATATATATATATATATATATATATATATATATATATATATATATATATATATATATATATATATATATATATATATATATATATATATATATATATATATATATATATCATCATCATCATCATCATCATCATCATCATCACCGTCCAAACCGGTAGGCTGGCGCCTGTCGGGTGCTACTCCTCCAAAATCTTCTCCACGCATTTCTGTCCTCAAACATTCGGTTGTCTTCCACCTCTTCCAGTGTCTTGTTCCTTCGTTGTATGGCTTCTTCTATCGCCTCCATCCATCTCTTCCTTGGTCTTCCCGCCGGTCTTCCTTCCTTCTGGTCTCCATTCCAGCATCTCTCTCAGTCTCTCTCCCTCCCCCATTCTCTTCACGTGACCAAACCATCTCAGTTGGTTTCTTTCTATGCATTCCAAAATTGATTCCACCCAAGTTCCTCTCTCACCAGTTCACTCCTCATCCTATCTCTCAGTGATACTCCTCTGATGACTCTAAGTACTCTCATTTCCGCGGCCTCGATTCTGCTCTTATGCACTCTATTCATTGCCCAACATTCTGAACCGTACAACAATATCGGTCTGAGTATTGTTTTATAAATCAGTACCTTCACTTCGGTTGGTATTCCTCTCTCCTTTAGTAACGGATACAGCATTCCCACATTCTTTGAGAATCTTCCTATTCTCTCATTCAGTTCGTCTTCCTGTCTTCCCTCTTCGCCGAACACCACACCCAAATATTTAAATTTTCTCGCCTGCTTAAGTCTAGTCCCCTCTATGTTCACAACTATCTCTTCTCTCTCCCTAGCTATTACCATTACTTCTGTTTTCTCACTGTTTATTTTCATGCCCATAGATTTCAACACATCATTCCACCTATTCACAGCTTCCTGAAGATCCTCAGTTCTTGATGTTATCACTGCCGCATCATCCGCGTATACCAGTGTGTCTTCTCTATTCTCTCTTATGCATATTCTTTTAAGGCAGCTGTTCAGGTACAGTGCGAAAAGCAATGGTGACAATACACTGCCTTGCCTCACCCCGGTTTTCACTCCAAACCATTTCTCGCCTTCCTCCTCCTCTGACCATATTTATAGGTTTTTCGTACATGCTCTTAATAGCTGTTGACAATTTCTCAGGAATGTTGTACGCTGGATCCTCTAATACTCTCCACAGTCTTTCCCTTTTTATCCTATCGAAAGCTTTTTCTAAGTCAATGAATGTTACAAACGCTTTCTTGTTCCATTCTATGTTTTTCTCCGTCAGCATCTTCATATGGAATATCAAGTCTGTCGTGCTTTTACCTGGTCTAAAACCATGTTGCCATTTTCCAATTTTATCTTCAACCTTCATCCTCAATCTTTTCTCCAAGATCCTTTCGTATATCTTACTCGCTCCTATTAACAACACTATACCTCTATAATTTCCACATTCTCTTCTATCTCCCTTTTTATGTATTGGGCAGATTACTGCTTTCCTCCATTCTGTTGGTATTTTTCCTTCTTCCCATACCTTGTTGAATATCAATGTTAACCACTTAGTCATTCCGTCCCCTGTCTTGAATAACTCGTTACTGAGTCCATCGTATCCTGCACTTTTCCAGTTTCTTAACGTTTTAATTGCCTCTCTCACCTCTTCTAACTGAATCAATCTGATTTCCTCTAGTCCTTGTCTTTCTCTAGGGGATGCCTCCACTATTTCCACCTCCTCCTCCTCTTCCTGTACATTCAGCAATTCCTCAAAATACTCTCTCCATCTTTCCGCTACCTCTGTCTCCTCCAGAAGCGGTTCTCCCTCTTTATTCAAAACCACATGGGTTTCTGGTTCTTTACTTGCTTTCATGTTCTTGGCCATTCCATATATAAGTTTTTTTGTCCCCTGCATATCTTCCTTCAATTCTCTTCCTATTCTGATCCATGTGGAATCTTTATTTCTTCTTTTCACATCTTCTGCATGATTTCTCGCTCTCACATATTCTCTTCTATTTTCCTCTGTTCTTGTTTTCATCCATTTCCTATATTCCTTGTTCTTGAGTTTCACGGCATTCCTAACCTCCTCATTCCACCATACCGTCCTCTTCTTTCTTCCTCCTCCGATTTTCTTTTTTTCCCATTATTTCACTTGCAACTCGATCTACTTCTTCCCTAAAGGTTTCCCAGCTCTCTTCCACAGTTTCCTGTTCTATTGACCTTCTTTCATATTCCTGAGTAATTCTTTCATTAAATTCTTCTTTAACTCCCTCTTCTCTCAGTTTCTCCAAACAGTATCTTTCTCTTACTTTCCTTCTTGGTTTATTCCCTGACTTCCACCTCAATTTCCCCAGTACCATTCTATGGTCCGAAGTCTAGGGATATTGTGGGCACACTTTTCACATCCTCGAAGATTCTCTTGTCGTTTGTCAGCATCATATCAATCATTGATTTCTCCGTGTATCTCTGCTCCTCTGTACTCCATCTATACCACGTCCATTTCTTGCTCTCTTCATGTTTGAAGAAAGTGTTCATTATCGCCATATTGTTTCTAATGGCAAAATCAATCAGATGTTCACCTTCGATGTTTCTCTCTCCTATACCATGCATTTCCAGAACCGTCTCCTCCCCTTCTCTACGTATTCCTACATGAGCGTTCAATCCCCCATAATTATTTTCTTCTCTCCTCTCACTTCATCATAAGTCTGTTGGAGTCCGTTTCTAAAATCTGACTTCTCTTCCATTGGTCTTCCCTGGTGTGGTGCGCATACTTGAATTATGCTCATTCGTTTCTCCCTCTATTTTCATGGTCATCGCTATTATTCTTTCACTTACTAACATTGTATCCACAATGTTTCTATACAGCTCTGGTCTCATGATGATCGCCCCTCCGTGCCTTCTCTCCTCCACTTTCCTCTTGTAGATCATCACATAATCATCGTGTAACTTCTTTACTCCTCATCCTTTGTACCTCACCTCGAAAATTCCTAGCACATCCAAGTTTCTCTTCTCAATCAAGTCCACAGCCTCCTCTTCCTTTCCTTTGTTTGTGCTAGCATTTATAGTTGCGATTCCGTATTATTGTTTTCTGTTCCGTAGTCCATTATCGCGCAGGGTCGTCAATCTTTGATTCTGTCTTGTCCGAGGCGTAGCATTGGTATTTACTCGAGCTGTGTCTCTTTTTATGTAGCCGGCTTGCTAGGCCTGTCGCCACAACCTCCAAATAATGCTGGAGGCACATGGGAAGGGACAAACAGTTGATAGGTCTTCCCAACCATATCAACTTATTGAAAGTCTAGTTTTAAGACTTTATGATTCAGATGTCATATTGTGTCCCGTTCAAAATAATCAATATTCAAGTTGAAATTTGAAAATATTTAATTTTCTTTCTATTAATTCTTTTTTTTTTTTTTTTTTTTTTTTACTTTTTGTTGCTTCACACTGAATTTTTTTTTTTTTTTTTTTTTTTTTTTTTTTTTTTTTTTTTTTTTTTTTTTTTTTTTTAAAATAAAATTTAAAAAAATAACTTTATATTAAAATTTTTCGTTTATTATTCATAACTCATCCTGGCTTGAATATTGAACATTTTCTTCTCACTCATAACCTTCTTCTCTTAAAATCATGTTTCTTCTGAGAGTTTATTTTTACTCTTCAGATTACTATCTTTCTTCTTCTTTCTTGTTGTTTTCTTCTAAAATCTTTCTGTTTCTTCTCTTTTTAAACACGTCTTACTTGACATTGGACCCATATTAATTTATATTAATTATATATAATATATATATATATATAATATATATATATAATATATATATATATATATATATATATATATATATATATTATATATATATATATATATATATATATATATATATATATATATTATATATATATATATGGAAAAAGTTTCTTTTCTGGGAACGATATTTTTTTCTTCATATATCGGAACTTTTGAAGACGAATTGGTGTGAAATACTTTTTTTTAGGTTCATTGAGCCATGGAAAACGATTTTGTAAACTAAAAATACTAAAATATAAATAAAAAAACTAATAGCAAAGAGTAATAAGTACGATAATTTAACAATGGCGTATTATCATTTGGCTTGCAATACCAGGTTGCTGTATCAGCGATGGGAGAAAATTTAAGAGATTTTATAGCTATTTCGGAGCTAAAAACAAGTTTAATAAAAAAAAAAATTTTTTTTGTTTACTATATTACAAACAAAATATTACGAAATAAGTTTATTACGTAAATTGAATTGTTGAAAAAAAAATTTCATTTATTTACATATTTCAATTGTTATGTAACATTAATATACATTTACATTGCAAGTGCAGATACAACCATTAAAGGAATAAAGATTAAAATCATCCGTACTAACAAAAGACGGAAGAGAATTCTTCAGTAAGGAGATGATCAGAGAGAGAAGGTGATACGATGTCAACTGAGCCTAAAGTTTTGCCAGGAGATGAGAAAATTAAGTTGTATTTTCAAGGGTGAGATTTATAGAAACTGAATTTTTTAAAAATATTAAAGTTTGTAAGGTTGAGACAATATCATCGGAAATATCTGATTTTCAGCAATACTCCTTAATTTCCTTAATAAGAGCTACACTTATTTTATCACAGAAATTTTAGAGATTATTTTGCAGAAGTGTATACAGTAGATATGAGAAATGATAACTGTAGTGTATTTAATATTTTAAAGTGTTACTTTGCTTGTATAATTAATTACTGGTCAACAAAACTTTAATGAATAATGTTATGGAGAAGTGAATATAATCCTATCTCTGTTTCTGGGTCGCTGAAGACACCAATGATAAATTGATTGATTTTATCTTTATTTCCGTGATAATAGCAAATTCAGAATTATATGTACAATAAAATATAAATGCAAAATCATTTTCCTTAATTAACGGCGTCTCCTTTTAGCTATCCAATAATAATCATGTAACAATTTCCCTCTGAGCGTTCCAGTTCCCTTTTTTTGTACGTGAACTCCATTTCAGAAATGTCTTGATGGAAGACCTTTCCATGTACAATTTTGCAAAAAGAAATTCTGTTGTTATTCCAAAAAGTGCATTGAATTTTAGCGCATTACACACCGTTTCCACTAATACATTAGATCTTCTGCAAGTTCTCTGAAATTTTCAGCCTTGAAATCTTGCTAAAGAAATTCCCATACTACTTCTTGTCATGTAAGAATGCTTCAAAATAATGGTCGTTAAATAGTTGTTTCTAATAGGTATGTGGGGAGCAAAACTTTGACTATCAAATCATTTTGTACACCATTTTTTATTCCAGATATTAGATTGACTTTGGGGGCAACTTTTGCTAGTTTAGTGGGTTTCACTTACAAAGGAAGCAACAATACTTGATGTAACAAGTTAAAATCTTTATAAATATTATATTTCGAACTCCATTCTTATATCCCTCTTAAAATAGATTTCCATTGAAAGAAAACGTTTCCCCCAAAATGTCTTTGAGAAAGTAACCAAGCAGCCAGTAAAATACTAAATCCTATGAATGAATTTACAGGGACTATAATCACATCGTATACGCCGATGGAAAGGGAGAGAGAGAGTTAGAAGAAAGAAAATACAGAGTAATATGAAAAAACTTAAAGAAATCGAACGTTACCAGATGAATTGTGCTTAGATTCAACAAAGGGTGAAAGGTGATAAGTGTAGCGTAATGAGTTTATGCAGTGTGAAGAAAGGAGTTTTGGTTTAAGTAAAATGTGTGAGAATACATTAAAGGGAGGAATCTGCATGTTTTTATAGGCTTTGTACAATCGTTAACGGTTAAATATATAAGAGGGATAAATGATCGTAACTCTTGTGGTTTATTTTTCCTCTCTCTCTGGCTTTTTTTTAATATGCGAGTTAATATATATATATATATATATATATATATATATATATATATATATATATATATATATATATATATATATATATATATATATATATATATATATATATATATATATATATATATATATATATATATATATATATATATGACATAGAAAATTCCATTCTTCCTCATGATTGCGAGATGGTGACAGTTACAAATTACGTCATTACCAATCTGCTTTCGGGATTCCTTTTGCGGGAAGAAATTTTAGAACAAAAGAGGCAGATTTTCTTCCTCCAGTAACTACTTGAGTGACACTTTCTTAGGGATTTTTTTTTTTTTTTTTTTTTTTTTTTTTTTTTTTTTTTTTTTTTTTGAAAACATCGAAAATCTAAAATAAAACTTTCCCATCAGTTATCATGGAGTGTATTGACGTATATTTTCCAATAACAATATTGCACAAAAGGCCATGATTTGTTTTTTGATTTTTTAAATTTTAATACTTTCAAAATGGTAAAAAAAAAATTTTAAAAAATAAAAGCATTATGATTTGCAATTCAATAGCTCCAAGAATTTTTAAAGAATTTTACATTTAGCAAAGTCGAAAATATCATTTACAATTTATTTTCAATAAAAATGAGCTTGCCCTGAAACCTATTCAACCACACTACTTTTTAAACATTTATTCTCAGAAATAACAATATTGTAAAAAGTCAACCAAAGTCAACTCAGTTTTTTTTCCTTTGATTCTCTCTCTCTCTCTCTCTCTCTCTCTCTCTCTCTCTATATATATATATATATATATATATATATATATATATATATATATATATATATATATATATATATATATATATATATATATATATATATATATATATATATATATATATATATATATATATATATATATATATATATATATATATCTTACGGTGGGCAAAGGCCAGAGGGGTACCAATTTCCACCGTAGTTAGAAAATTCCGATCCAGATTATTAGAGGCCGACATGTCTAGGCACATGGCGCTTGAAAGTGTGCAAGTAAAGGAAGTTGTGAAAATAGATCCAGACTTTACTCGTAGAGTATATGTAAAATTGAGCATAGAGGTTAAGTCTTGAGTCTGAGAGCTGGACAGAGAAAGGATGAGACTGTGCAGAAAGGTATATATATATATATATATATATATATATATATATATATATATATATATATATATATATATATATATATATATATATATATATATATATATATATATATATATATATATATATATATATATATATATATATATATATATCGCAATTCTATACCTTATAAAATAGAATAAATTGTCGAAGTTTACACTATTTTAAAAGCATTTTTGGAAGAAAAAAAAAGAGGAATTTCGATATATATTGCACATAATTTACGTTTCTGATTGGGGGAGAGAACGTTTTCCTGGAAGATAATTTCCTGTATAGACTCATGCTATGAGTCATGGTTGCTAAATGCTTACTCATAAAAATGTATTTTAAATTACAAAAATATTTTCAACAATAATTCCACTTTAAAAGAAAAATTCAACATAAAGTCAACATAACCACATCAGCTGCCATCAGCGTCATTGTATTATTATTATTATTATTATAATAATAATTTTAATATTTATTATTATTTTATCGTTATTATTATTATTGTTATTATTATTATTATGTTAAAAATCTAAGTGTTTTTTAAAACCTGTTTTTGTTTTTAAAATATTTTAACATTTTTTTTTTTTTTCTTAAAAAATTAATTTATTTATTTTTTTTCAGAAAAAAAAGTTCACTCTGAGAATTTTTTTTCCCAAAGGGAATCGAGTATTTTATAAACTGTCACTTAAAATTATTTATATATTGTCCTTACAATATCATGTTGAAGGAAAAAAAAAAAAAAATAAAAAAAAAAAAAAAAAAATAAAAAAAAAAAAAATATATATATATATATATATATATATATATATATATATATATATATATATATATATATATATATATATATATATATATATATATATATATATATATATATATATATATAGGGAGAACGTACCACCGTCCGAAGCGATAAAAGTACCCCCAACTGGGCTTTACCCCCTGGGTGATAGGATGGGCTAGACCATTCCGTTTCACTCCGTTGCCCTTTGGTTTGTTCCTTTTCACGTTTTACCCTCTAAAAGGGTCTCTAGTGTACCCTTGACTCATATTGGAGAGCCTATGCTCCTACAACCTTCCCCCTCCTTCGCATGTACCCTACAGATTTACAAGCGCTTACTCATACATTACCTATTTTTTTTTAAAAAATCAAAATGGCGAAACATAAGACTTCTTCGGTGAAGTTTGGAGGGGCTGGTTCCAAATATAGCCCTTTATTCACCCCTTACCACATCAGCACTTGAAAGCTGGTGGCCTCCGATGATGGGGTTGGTGCCACCAAGACCTTGATGCCGGCTTGTCTTGGTACACGGTCTTTTTTCCTTAATTTCTGCAACATTCACCGTCTCTTATCTAATTTGTACTTTGTCGAACACCACCTCTATTCTTCTAGACCTCATCCCTTGTTCTTAATAGAAACTCAGGTGTTTGAGTGCTCTGACAGCAAACCCTACTCTGTTTCATCCTACCGTCTCTATCCTCAATTTTCAGCCAAAGACGGATGTGCACATATGCTGCGCATATGTGCACAACGATATAGTCTGTTCTCATGTCTCTAATTTGGAGTCTTCTGAATTCTCTACTTTATGGCTTAAACTTTCTTCAACCCTACAACTAAATTCATTTGTTCTGTCTATTTATCTCCTAACTCTACAAACTATCCAAAATTCTTCGACTAACTTAACTCCAAAATAGAACACTTTCTTTCTTCTTCATCTTCTTCTTGAAATCATTAAGTGATTTCAACCTTTCACTACCGCCAATTGCTTTCGTCTTATTCTCATGATCCAGCTGGTAAACTAGCCTACCACTTTTCTATCCAGAACAAACTAGAGCAGTTGGTGCATCTTCCTACCCGTATCCTTAAACGTCTTAGTTATGAATCCAACATACTTGACCTTTTCTTAGCTTCTTATCCTTCTCCTTACACTGTTAAACTCTTTCCTCCTCTGGGTTCATCCGATCACATTCTTATCTCTGTATTTTGTTCTCTCTCTTCAAGTTTTCCTCAAGAACGGCCCCCGCTTTCAATGATGTTTAAATTTGCTTCTTCCTCTTTCCCTCCCCTAGTATCTTCTGACGATAAAACTGCCGTTTTGCCTTCCTCTAAAGCTGAAATTTTCGCTCAAACGTTTGCCTCTAATTCAACCTTAGACGATTCCGGAGCTGTTCCTACTCCTTCAACCCCCTCCAACTCATTTATACCTAAAATTGTAATTTCTTTAAAAACGAAACTTCTGCTCTCTCTGAGCTTAACACTAAGAAGGCGTACGGTCCTGATAGTATCTTTTCCTGTTGTTCTCAAAACTTGTGCTTGAGAGTTTGCCCCCTGTCTTACCAAACTATTTCGGTTATGCCTTTCTGTTTCAAAATTCCCTTCCCAATGGAAATGTACACTCATTCAGCCTGTGCCGAAGAAGAGGAACCTCTCTGAACCCTCTAACTACCGTACAATTTCTTTAACCTCCATTCTTTCTAAAGTTTTCGAATCTATCCTTAACAGGAAGATCTGGAAATATCTTAATTCTTCTAATCTTATTTCTCATTCCCAGTATGGTTTTCGTAAAAACTGGTCTACTGGTGATCTTCTTTCTCTTCTCTCTGACTCTTGGTCCTCCGCTCTTCGGCATTTCGGTGAATCTTTTGCTGTCGCGCTGAACATATAGAAAGCTTTCGATAGAGTCTGGCACAAAGCTTTGATTTCCAAACTTTCCTCTTTCGGAATCTATCCTTCTCTCTGTGGCCTTTTCTCTGATTTCCTTTCCGGTCGTTCTATAGCATCTGTTGTAGACGACCACCGATCATCTTTTAAATCTATTAATAGTGGTGTTCCTCAAGGATCTGGCCTATCCCCAACACTTTTTCTGATTTTCGTTAATGACCTTCTCTCTGTTGCTTTATCTCCTATCCACTACTATGCCAATGACTCCATCTTTCGTTATCCTTTTCTATTTAAAAGGCGCCCCTCCCAACAACAGTTAATAGTCGAAAGGAAAGTAGCCTTGGAAACAACTGACCTCTGATCTATGTTGCATTTCAAATTGGGACAGAGAAAACACGGTCGTTTTCAATGCCGCTAAAACTCAATTCCTCCATCTCCCTACTCGATACAACCTTCCACACAACTGTGATATCTTCTTAGAAAACACACAACTCAAACCTTCATCTTTCCTTAATATTATTGGTGTTTCTTTTTCAAGAGATCTTTCTTGGGAAGATCACATTACTTCTCTTCTAAACAAGCTTCTAAGAGGTTAGGTGTTCTGAGGCGCCTTCAGAATTTCTTCACTCCACCCGAGTTGCTTGCTCTTTATAGGGGCGCTGTTCGCCCCTGTGTGGAATAAGCCTTACACATCTGTGGTGGTTCCACTCTTACAGCTCTCCTTGAAAAAGTGGAATCTACGGCTCTTCGTCTTATCACCTCTCCTGCTATCACTAATTTATTCCAGTCTCTTTCTGCCCGTCGAATTGTTGCGTCAGTCTCTCTATACCATCGCTATTAATAACCGCTGCTCTTCTGAACTCTTTCTTGTCTCATACCTTCTTCATTGAGAAGGGCTCGTGTGACACGTCTTTCTACACAGCCTCATCATTTCTATGTCCAATTATCTGACCCTAGACTTAACTTAAATATATTAACTCTACCGGTAAATTCTGGAGAACACTCCCTTCATCTATTTTCCCAACTTCCTATGACTTGCACACCTTTAAACGCCGTGTATCGGGACATGTCGGCCTTTAATTTGACTAGGTTTCCTATTTTATTCCTAGTGAAAATTTTAGTAGACCTCTGGCCTTTGCCCACCAGATTTGAATAATATAATATATATATATATATATATATATATATATATATATATATATATATATATATATATATATATATATATATATATATATATATATATATATTATATATATATATATATATATATATATATATATATATATATAATATATATGTAAAAAAAAGGACCACAAAATCTCAGCGAATTTTTTTAAATTATATTCTTCTTAGGATAATAAATTGGTGAAGCTCCTTCCTTATGCCAGCATTGCTTTTGCAGGTCGAAGCTGCAGTTTCGAAGTCACTGTCAGGTTTTGAATCGTGTACGGTGCAATTTTTTTGAATCTGAACATCTGAAGTCTTCCAGTCTTGTGAATATTGATTTTTCCCGCCTACATTCTCATTCCCAATTAAAAGAGTTTCATTATAAAACAAAAAAATGAAGACAAAGTAAATTAACAATTATTTTTCTCTAAGTTTTGACGAGAGGAAAGTTTTGCTATGTAAAGCGTTTAATTAATTGCTCCTCTAGTAACTGGAATGTGAGCTGAATAATTGTTTTTAGCAAAAAAACAAAAAAAACAAAAAAAAAAACGGATATTATATATATCGGATATATTATATATCCGGAGCGGATATATATATATATATATATATATATATATATATATATATATATATATATATATATATATATATATATATATATATATATATATATATATATATATATATATATATATATATATATATATATATATATATATAATGATTTATATGGGCCAAGGTCCGCACTCCAGTCTCAGATAAGAATTCTGCTTTAGTTGAATGTAAAACGGCAGTTGTGCTGTCCGATGATACTAGAGGATGGAAAGAGGAAGAAGCAGTTACAGTTAACCTTTTTTTGCAAAATGCAAGGAAAGGCTTAAGGAAGAGGAGCTAAAAAGATTACTGCATTTGCTTCGGAGAAGTGAGTTTTTGATGTTACTTATTTTTGATGTTATAGATTCTGCAGGATTCCTGAGATGAAATATAAGTTGAAAGAGTTTCTGGAGCTTGAAAACGACGGTAAATCCTGAAGGTTGCTTCCCTGAGGTGAGTATCACGTGAACAAGTAAATTTAAATCAAGGATTGGTAGATTTAGTTAAAGGAAAGAATTTAGAATGTGCGCCTCCCTGGTTATATGCTCTGCACATTTGTAGGAACCCTTTCCCCAGAAATAGTAATCATTACATGAGAAATCAGAGAAGTACAACCGCAAATCAGACCAATTAGCAGCACGTAACGTCAGAAAGATCTCCTCTCCGAAGGTGGGGGACCGTTCTTGCGGAAGACTTGAAGAAACGGAACGAAAAACAGAAATTCGCAGGTGATCGGATGAACCCACAGGAGAAAAGAATTTACTAGTATAATGTAAGGAGGGGAATAAGAGTTTAGGAAAAAATCAAGTGTATATATATATATATATATATATATATATATATATATATATATATATATATATATATATATATATATATATATATATATATATATATATATATATATATATATATATATTGCAAAAATGTCTCTACGAAAAAAAAAGGACAAACAAAATCTAGAATTTTTTTAAATTATATTCTTCTTAGGAAAATAAATTGGTGAAGCTCCTTCCTTATAAATTATTATCATTTTGTTGTGACATTCGTTGGGATAATAATTTTTGCAGTGAAATATATATATTATATATATATATATATATATATATATATATATATATATATATATATATATATATATATATATATATATATATATATATATATATATATATATATATATATATATATATATATATATATATATATATATATATATTTCACATCTGGTGGGCAAATCCCAGAGGCCTACTAACTTTTCACCAGAGTTTGGAATAAAATCTGGAACCTGGTCAAATTAAAGGCCGACATATCCTGATACACTGCCTTTAAAGGTGTGTAAGCTATAGGAAGTTGGAAAAATAGATGAAGGAAGAGTGTTCCAGACTTTACCAGAAGAGTACATGTAAGATTGAACAAAGCAGTTAAATCTGGGGTCAGAGAGTTGGACAGAGAAAGGATGAGACTGTGTAGAAAGACGTTTCGCACGAGCTCTTCTCAATGGGGGAGGTATGCGACGAGAGAGTTCAGGAAGAACAATGTCCATTGTAATAGAGATAGTAAATAGAGACTGATGCAACAACGGGCAGAAAGAAACTGGAGAGAATTAATGAGAGCAGGAGAGTCGATAAAACGAAAAACCCTAGACTTCACCTTTTAAAGGAAATCTGTATGAGTGGAACCACCCCAGATGTGTGAGGCGTACTCCATACAGGGACGAACAACACCCCTAAAAGAGAAGCAACTGGGGTGATGTGAAGAAATTCTGAAGGCGCCTCAGAACACCTAACCTCTTAGAAGCTTGTTTAGAGTAGAAGTAATGTGATCTTTCCAATAAAAATCACGATAAAAAGAATATTAAGGAGAGATGGAGAAGATATGATATTATTGGCTTCCAATAATTGGGTTGGTGCCTCCAAGACCTCTCCGCTGAGGTCTTCTTTATTAATCAACATCTGGAACATTCGCGATTTTTATTCTAAATTATATATTCTAAGTTCACCAACGTCAATGGCCTTTCTAAGGTACTACCGTGCAGTTTGCCTTTATTTCTGTATCCAGAATGACTCTGCGCTATGGGGGAGCTCTCTACTAGTATCTCTGATCGCCTTGGAGGTGAAGCCTTCATACTTGATTTTTCTTAGCTTCTAATCAATTCTTTCAAAGCTTTAATCTCATAACTTTAAAAGTTACCGAAGCTTTTCATATCAGGAAGATTTGGAAACATCTTAAATCTCCAGATTTTATCTCTAATATCCAGTTTTCGTTCCCAAACTATTGTTCCACTAATAATCTTTCTCTCTAACTCTTGGTCCTCAGTTCTTCGACATTTTAGTGGATCTTTTGCTGTTGATCTGGAAATATTGAAACTTTAAATACCATATGATATAAGGCTTTAAATTTCAAAGTTTCCTCTATCAGTATCTTTCCTTCTCTCTGATTCCCTTTCCCTTTGTTCTGTAGCAACTGTTGTAGACGGACACCGTTCAACCTTTAAATCTATCAACAGTGGTAGCAATCACTTCATCTCTTTCCAACTTCTTAGACGACGTTCCTACAATAGCAATAAGTTAGTGTTACAGGAGTAGATTTAGATCAACAAATTTCTGGTCTTTTCCATAGCACTAGTTAAGGTAAAGGAAAAAGTTCTTTTTAGCGTATCAAAAACTAAGCTCTTTCATCTATTTACTCAATATAATCTATCACACAATTATAGCATATTATAGATAGGAAAGCACATAAATCAAACTTTCGTCTTTCCTTATATGCTTGGTGTAGTTTTATTTCAAGACCTTTCTTGAAAGGATCACATTATTTCTTTTATTTAAGTAAGATTCTAAGAGGTTTGGTCTTCTAATGGGTGTCGGTCGTCCTATATGGAGTATTCCTCACACATCACAGTGTGTTTCATTCACGCAGCTTTCCTTGAAAAGATATACATCTTGATATGAAAAATAGGCTTTTCGCCTTATCAACTAATTCGCTCTTATATTGCCCGTTGAATTGCTGTGTTACTCTCTCTTTATCCTATCATTATTACGACAGACACTGACCTTCCGAACTCTCCAGTGTCATACCCATTTTACTGAAAGCAACTGATGAGACACGCCTTTCCTCAGTTCATCTGTTTTATGTCCAAGTCATTGTCAGCAGACTTAGCCACTATGCTAAATCTTATATATCCTATAGATAAAGACTGGAACATACTTCCTTTTTCTATTTTCACAACTTCCTTTGACTTGTACACATTCAGAAGCCGTGTATCAGGTCTTGTTGACCTTCAGTTTTTATGTTGACTCTCCTCCTGAATTCTCCCAAACTGTTATCGAATTCTGAAGATCTCTAACCTTTACTCAACAGAGGATATTATATATATTATATTAATATATTATATATATATATATATATATATATATATATATATACATATATATATATATATATATATATATATATAGTATATATATATATATATATATATATATATATATATATATATATATATATATATATATATCATCATTATTATCACCATCCAACCCAGTAGGCTGGCGCTTTTCAAGTGCTACACCTCCAGTTCCGTAGTCTATTATCATGCCGATGTCATCAAACTTAGATTTTCTCTCTCCTTGGTATCTCGAGCAGTTTCTTTTTACGTAGCTGGCTTGCTAGGTCTGTGCCACATTTCCTCAATGCTGGGAGGCGGCGTCAACTCTGAATCATATGATTCATAGTTTTACGTGGGAAAAGGCAAACAGATGATAGGTCTTCCCAACCCTATTCAGCTTATATATATATATATTATATATATATATATATATATATATATATATATATATATATATATATATATATATATATATATATATATATATATATATATATATATATATATGTGTATGTGTGTGATGTGTGTGTGTGTGTGTTGTGTTTTTGTGTTTTAAAACTTGAAAATGTGAAGATATAAATATTAAAAGTGTGTTTCCTCTATAAAGTAAAAGAGAAGTATTTCAAAATAGAAAAAAAATACAATTTTTAAGAAATGCAAAAAAAAAAAAAAAAAAAAAAAAAGGTAAATAAATTATTTGAATACTATTTATGAGAACCTTAAAATTGGGCTTTTGTAATACTAGTTTTCTATTACGAATAAATTGACCCTCTCATTTAAAGAGAAGTGCCTCAATATTTTTACTCAACACATAATCAAAATTTCTCCTCGTCAACCAATGAAAATCTTGCCACGCGAAAGAAGGTCATTTGTCATTACAATCATCAGTGTTTTCTTCTGTTATCATTTAATTTGAAATTTTCATTATTTGGCATATGAATTGTTTCTTTCTGTTTTTTTCGTTCTTTTATATATATATATATATATATATATATATTATATATATATATATATATATATATATATATATATATATATATATATATATATATATATATATATATTATATATATATATAGGTATATATTAGTGATGGATCGGAATGTATATTTTCCAATTTGCGTATGCGGATTTGAATTGATTTTCAAATGCGGAATGCGGATGTTGAATTTTCGAAAGTGCGGATGCGGATGCGGATGTTGAAATTTTCGAAATGCGGATGCGGATTTTGAATTTTCGAAAAGTTCGGATGCGGATGCATGTGGATGTTAAATTTATGAATGCAATTAATGTATAATATATATATATATATATATATATATATATATATATATATATATATATATATATATATATATATATATATATATATATATATATATATATATATATATATATATATATATATATATATATATATATATATCAGTGGCGGCTTTTCAGGGTAGGCAGAGTAGGCAACGCCTACTTGCTTTTTTGAACCCAAAAATATTACAAAGTTAGCATATATATATATATATATATATATATATATATATATATATATATATATATATATATATATATATATATATTATATATATATATATATATATATATATGATTGATTTTAAAGGCATACTAAAAGCCGCCGACGTAAATTTGAACCTAATTCCCTTTTTTCATACTAGCGCTGAGTGAAGATAGTAATTTTCTCGGTCAAAAAAATATATTCCTTCTCGGCAACTGTAGGCATCATCTCCCTACGCCGACTCTTCACAGTATAAATATATACTACTCATTCTATTGTGGTCTCTAAAGCAGTCCTTTTTTTTAAATAAAATTTAAATTACATTGTCAGAAATAATAATAATAATAATAATAATAATAATAATAATAATAATAATAATGTATTTTAACTTGATCATCTCTTGCCCCAATTTATTTAATTCATAATTTATATAGAATACTGAAAACTGACTTGTAACACAATATAAAAAATATACTATGTGTATCGATAAGACTCTAGATCTGAGTCAGTATGAGTCAGTGAGGCAGGCGTCTCCATACGCGCCTTTTTGTTCTTCGTATCAAAGCCTAATATTGAGTCTACGTTCTTTAATTTTGTTTTTTTGTGCTAAAGTTTGTTTAAATATCATTTATTAAATATTAATTTATTACTGATTTGTGTGTTTTTAATAAAAAATGAGCTGTTAGTTTTTAAAAAGAAGTGACTCAACATTGCATGAGAAATTAAAGATTTTGCTCAGGGGAAAGAAAGAAAAATAAATAAGTGCAAGTACAAAATATATATATATATATATATATATATATATATATATATATATATATATATATATATATATATATATATATATATATATATATATATATATATATATATATATATATATATATATATATATATATATATATATATATATATATATATATATATGTGCATTTTTCTGTAGAAAATTAATATTAATATTTTACTGGTGAAAATGAACTTCAGTAATGACATAATAGCTTCTTTATTAGAGAATCCTTTTGCTTCAAGATCTGAGGAGGAAAAAAGATTAATTTTAAAAGAAGGGAGAACAACACCAAAACTTACCCATATACATGTTTGTAAAAAAGGTACTAGAGCATTTAAATCGACATGGTATGATAAATTTTTGTGGCTTTGTGGTAGTTTACAAAAAAATCGTTTATTTTGTTGGCCATGTACTCTTATAGGAAGAAAGAGAAATGTATGGTGTAATGAAGGGTATAACGACTGGAAAAATCTGTCTATTGCCTTGGATAGGCACTCTAGTTCGAAAGACCACATTCAAAATGAAGTTACTTTTAAGACATTAAGTAAAGAGTCCTTGACCGTTTTGGAACAAATAAACGAGCAAGCAAAAAGATCAAGAAAGGCATTTAATGAAATAGTTGCTAAAAATAGACAGATATTCAAAGTACTAATTGATCTTACTTGTCTACTGGCTAAACAAGAGTTATCTTTCCGTGGACATGATGAATCTAAAGATTCGTACAACCAAGGGAATTTTAAAGAGTTTTTCTTTGTGATGATGAATAATAATGAAGAATTAAAAAACCATTGGGAAAAGATGCGTGGATTTACTGGTCTGTCAAAAACTATTCAGAACGACATTATCGAGTGCATAGCTATGGAAATAAAGGAAACCATTTGCAACATAATACGTGACTCACCCTTTTTTTCTATCCAAGTCGATGAAACGACAGATAAATCTGAATTAACTCAGTGTTCCGTAATTTGTCGTTGTGTTGATTCTTTGGGTAAAATAAAAGAGCATTTTTTAGGCTTTTACGATGTAGGTGAAAACCGAAGCGCAACAGGAATATGCCAAAAACTTGTAGAAATATTAGAACCATTTGATTTTAAAAATAAACTCGTTGCACAAACATATGATGGCGCTAGTGTAATGTCTTCTGAGCTAAATGGGCTTCAGGCAAAAATTCGTAGTCTAGCTCCTCAAGCACTTTTTACTCATTGTTTGGCACATCGATTGAACCTTGTCCTACAGCATAGCTGTCGCAATGTATCAGCCATTAATATTTTCTTTGCAAATTTACAAGGAATACCTTCGTTTTTTCATAAGTCAGCCAAACGAACTGCTGTTTTAGATCGAATAGTGAATAAAAGAATACCAACGCACAGTGAAGTGAGGTGGAATTCGAATTCTAAAATCGTAAATTCTATTTTCAAAGAAAGAAAAGGGCTGATTGAAGTGTTCGAAGAACTTATGAAAACTGAAAGTACAAATAGCAAAACAATCCGGCAAGCAGAGGCTTACAAGAATAAATTGTGTGAATTTGACTTTGTTTTCTATTTACTAATCTTCAATGACATATTTCTGAAAACTGAAATTCTGTATAATGTCCTCCAGAAAAAAACAATAGATATTCAGATGTGCATTTCAAATATATCTATTTGTGAAAGAGCTCTACATGACATGCGAAATGATGCTAATTTCCTAAGTTATATGAAAAAAGCTGAGATTGAAACTGGAAAGGGTCCACGTACTTTAAGAAATAAAATAAATAATGAATCTTCTGTGTCTTGCCATTATAAAATGAATTATTATTCTGTCTTAGATAATATTACTACTCAAATAAATACTCGATTCTCCAACATGTCAGCTTTAAAATTTCTCGCACTTGCAGATTCCTGTCAGTTTGCAAAATTTCAAAAAATATTTCCCAGCGATTCTCTGAAGTCGCTGATGGACACTTACGGAAACTATTTTAATGATAATGTTCTTCGAAACGAGTTAAATATAGTCTATGCTGAAGAAAACCGCAAACTTTTTCACGATAAAGATGTAGAATCTATTTTGAAAAATATTGTGGAGAATGACTTGTGTATAACACTGCAACAAACTTTTAGACTTTTTAGTCTAATTGGTACCATTCAAGCAACTACAGCGTCAGTAGAAAAGAGTTTTTCATGCTTAAATCGCATTAAAAGCTGCTCAAGGAACACTATAGGACAGGAACGTCTCTCATTCTTGTCTTTACTTTCCATAGAAAAAGAGCTTTTAACGGAGCTATCAAGTGACTCTTCATGGCATGAAAAAATAATAAAGAGATATGCTCTAAGGAAAGATAGGAAAATAGATCTTCTTTATAAATAAATGTAAGTACAAAAATATATGTATATATATATATATATATATATATATATATATATATATATATATATATATATATATATATATATATATATATATATATATATATATATATATATATATATATATTATATATAATATATAATATAATAATTAGTTATATATAATGATTT
>SEYY01023064.1:40000-42500 GCA_009176605.1 Armadillidium nasatum | reverse complement strand
ATATATATATATATATATATATATATATATATATATATATATATATATATATATATATATATATATATATTTTTTTTTTTTACAGAACGCCACCACTCACGGGCAGAGCCCTTTTCAAGGAGGGGCACACACAAAGGAAAACTCACACAAACACACCACACTAACGCACAGCCCTCAGGTGGGCGCAGACGGAAGCCTTAAAGAATGGAAGATTAAATACAGGAGGAAAAATAGATGAAGGTAGAGAGTTCCACAGAATAGAGGTGGCTGGAAAGAAGAGGTACCACAACGGGCTAGCCTGGGATTTCCTACGTCCACACAAAATTGGTGCGAAAGCAGGGCACCCCTTGTGCAACGAGGACGACGCAACGGTGGAGGAATGCGAGAGGCCAATTCCCTCGAGCACCTGCCATTGTAGTACCTGTAGAAAAGAGATAGCGCGCCAACGTCACGTTCGCAGAGACAGAGGGTCAAGAGAGTTTGAAAGTAGGGGACAGTTTATTAATCTTTTAGCTTTTGACTCAACCCTATCCAGAAGAGAGGAGGAGCCGGAGCCCCCCCAAATGTGAGAACAGTACTCCATACAAGGGCGAATAAGACCCTTATATATTGGAGTAACTGCTCAGAAGAAAAAACTCTCGCAACCTGAATAGAACTCCCAGCTTCTTAGAGGCCAGCTTTAGCAACCATTGTGATATGTGGTTTCCAAGACAGTTTGTTGTTTATGTTTAGACCAAGAATGTTAATGTTATTTACAGGTGAGACGGGAGAGCCATCGAAGAGGATAGGAAAGTTAGGAGGTGTTTTGAGAGGGAGATGTGAAGAAGTTGAGTTTTTAAAGAGTTGAATTTCACAAGGTTGCTATGACCCCACCGGGAAATCCCATCCAGATCGGCAAGAATAGAATCGGAAAGTTGAAGACGAGAAGCAAGTCTAGAAGCAAAAGAGGGAGCAGATTTGAAATGAGTAGAAGAATGTAAGAGTTGAAGTCATCAGCATAAGAGTGAACAGAGTTAGAAGTGCAGTGGAGAAGATCGTTAATGAAAAGTAAGAATAAGGTTGGAGATAAAACAGAACCCTGAGGAACACCACAGTTGACAGAAAAGGAAGAAGAGGTCGCTCCATCTACAAGTGCCGAAATGGAACGATCTGAGAGAAAACTAGACAAGAGTAAGCAAAGAGAAGGAGGAAACCCAAAGGAAGGGAGCTTAGAGAGTAGTGACGCATGCCATACCCGGTCGAAAGCCTTGGATATGTCAAGCGCCACCACACAAGACTCCCCGAAGTCCCTAAGGGCAGAAGACCATAGATCAGTAAGATAGGAAAGTATGTCACCAGTTGACCTCGAGCGTCGAAAGCCATACTGGTGATCAGAGAGAAGAGAATGAGACTCCAAATGATCCAGGAAATGAGAGTTGAGGAGAGTTTCAAAAATTTTAGATAGAACACAAGTGAAAGCTATAGGTCGATAGTTAGAAGGGTCAGAACGGCTACCTTTTTTCGGGATCGGCTGAACCAACGCACGCTTCCAGCATAGAGGAAAAGTATTAGTATTAAGGCATAGAGAGTAGAGCTGAACGAGGACAGGCGCCAACTCGGAAGCACACTCCCTCAGAACACGAGGGGGAATGCCATCCGGGCCACTGGCCTTCCTGACGTTCATAGATTTCAGAATCCCATGCACCCGATCATGAGTAATTATAGGTAGAGGCATGGGACACCTGAGGAGAAGGAGTAGGAGGAGGGATGCCAGAATCGAGCAGGGTGGAATTAGATGAAAAAAGGAGGCCGAAGAGATTAGCCTTTTCAGAAGGAGTATTAGCTACAGAACCATCAGAGCGAATAAGAGGAGGAAAGGCAGATTTACAGAAGTTGTTTAGAGATATTTTTGACAAGAGGCCAGAAATTTTTATCAGTAGGAGAGCCATGGAGGTCAGCGCACTTCCTTTTAATGGAAAGTACGCTTAGTCCGTCGAAGAACATCCCTGCATCGATTCCGGGCTGAATGAAAATTAGCAAGAGTGATAGGAGAAGGAGAGTTTTTCCATTCACGATAAGCATTGTCTCTCTGAAAGAGAACAATTGCCATCGAACCATATATATATATATATATATATATATATATATATAATATATATATATATATATATATATATATATATATATATATATATATATATATATATATATATATATATATATATATATATATATATATATATATATTGTGCAGGTAAGCATAAATGCGTTCAAAATCTTGACTTCGTTTAGACGTATGCTTTGTTATGTTTAATTAGGTTCTCTCTCTCTCTCTCTCTCTCTCTCTCTCTCTCTCTCTCTCTCTCTCTCTCTCTCTCTCTCTCTCTTTCTTTCCCTTTCTCACTTTTACTCTCTCTCTATCTCTCTCTCTCACTCCCTTTCTTTCTGTTTCTCACTTTCACTCTTTCTCTGCATCTATCTCTTTCTTTCCCCCTTTCTTTCTCTTTCTCTTTCTTATTTT
>SEYY01023064.1:32500-35000 GCA_009176605.1 Armadillidium nasatum | reverse complement strand
AAGGAGTTTTGTTGGATGTTGTCTCTCTTCTCCTCATTAGCGTTCTCGTCAGATCCCTGAGTGTCAATGGAGCAAATGCTCGAACTCTGACAATCCACCCCAACGAATTAAAAAAACAAGTTCTATTTGTATTTCAAGTCCGGGCTTTTCGCAGGTAGGGGCATTGCTATAGTAATAAGAATATGTCGTCAATGAAACGCGAGAAAGGCACTACATATTCCTGAAAGATGTCGCTTTCATACCTTTTTGTCGTTAAAGTATCTATGACTTGTATATACTGTACAACTCCTGCTAGCCCATACCATCACAGGTGTTGCAAGAGGCAAGGTGATCTCCTGGATGTCTCCAAACTCTCTGACTCCCTTCTGGTGCATGTAGTGCGAACAGATTTTCATCAATGAAGACAATATTACTCCATTGCGTCATTGTCCATTTTCCGGGCAATCTGATGTACCTCTTGGTGAGAAGAGGACCAGGAGCAGGAAGTCTTGCAGACTTACAGTCATTCTATCTTTGTGTTCTCTGACATGACTGACACTCCTGAGCAGGTTTTTCGTATCTGAAAGCTCACAAGGAACCGAACTCACGGAACTACCAAATGGAGAAATTTGTCATCCCTCGTCGAAGTATTCCTCGAGCTACCCTGACTTTGTCTTCTGAAGTGCTGCCAGTCTCCCTAAACCGGTGGAAACTCAGCCACACCGTAGATTGGTTTAATTCCAGTCTCTGAGCCATTTGCTTTGGGAAAGGTCTGATTCCTGATCACAAGTTTCTCTTCAATTGTTATGTGCCTCAGGCACTCTAGGTCAATTGAAAGCATTGACACTACAACTTACACACACGAATTTGACTATGAAATCATTTACAGCTTGGTATTCACTTGTATACAAATTGATTCTGCATTTTAATTTGGGTGGTATACACTCAGACTCAACATGGTGAGTACTGTATGTTGGTTGCTATATTGTTTAAACCTACCCGTGTGGTTACGTATGGATCACTATAAAAGCAAGACAACAATCCTAACGTCATTGCTGGCAATCAATATTTAATTCCATGTAATCCTCCAATAATTTTATTCTGAAGTTTATATATATATATATATAATATTATATATATATATATATATATATATATATATATATATATAGATATATATATATATATATATAATATATATATATATATATATATACAAATCGTTATAGATATAGGAACATTAGAATCTGAAAAAAAAAACATTGCAATAAAAATTGTTTTCAATTGCTTGCAAGCGCAACTTGGAAATTAATAATCCTTGAATGTAAAATGCATCTAAAAATCTTCACAGTTAAACTAACTCACAATTTATTCTTAAGATTTTATCACTATTTGACATGCTCTTCATATTATTTTAAGTTCTCCTATGATAAAAGAAAATTGTTTTTCACGCTTTCACCGACATGAGCTTTAAAGAGATTTGTTCTTTCAAATTCTTTACGATCTATTTCCATAATCTACGGATAGCTTTCGAAGTATATATATATATATATATATATATATATATATATATATATATATATATATATATATATATATATATATATATATATATATATATATATATATATATATATATATATATATATATATATATATATATATATATATATATATATATATATATATATATATATATATATATATATATATATATATATATATATATATATATATATATATATATATATATATATATATATATATATATATATATATATATATATATATATATATAAAACGAATGAGACCACACACGAAACTTACCTAAAAAAAAAAAAAAAAAAAAACTAAATTTGCTCAAAGACTATCAGTTATGATGATAATTTAATGGAAATATTTAAAACAAAATTATTCTAATTCATTGCTGACAATAATTATCAAAAGACACTTTTTTTTACATAAGCAATAATCATTTGAAACTCACTGATTATAATTATATATACAATTATAAAGCACGAAGTTCAGGACTCTAGCACACCACATAGTATAACCGTCGTCACCATGTGTTGAATAATTGATAAATAATTTATTAAGAATTAGAGATCATTGCTCTGGATGATAATGCATCTTTTCAATGAAGTTATTATAACAATTTAAGGTAAAATGCAGAAAAAATGTATAACCATGTGGAAGTGATGATTAAACTGGAAGCAAGTTTTATTAAAAAGAAGAGTATGACTATAGCACACTGTTACAATAGGTAGTGTCAGTAAGCAAGTCTCTGCTGGCTTTAGTGCCACTTTTCAAAATCAGAAAATGAAATAATGTCAGTTAGTAATAAATACAATAAAAATATTTAAAAAAATAAATTAAAATGAAAGAAAATGAAACAAAGTTAAAAAAAATTAAATATTGCTAAAAAAAAAAAAATATATATATATATATATATATATATATATATATATATTATATATATATATATATATAATATATATATATATATATATATATATATATA
>SEYY01023064.1:5000-27500 GCA_009176605.1 Armadillidium nasatum | reverse complement strand
TGAACCCTAATGGAAAAAGGCCAGACGGACACACAAGCTCAGCATAAAGGAGATATTCAAATTCAAATAGAAAATGATCGAGAGCCAGAAGGTGATGGAGAGTTGGTGCAAAAAAAAGTGTAAGTGTATTTGTGGTTGTGTTCGTTCTTGCGTAGTGTTTGTGTGTAGGATGATCCCAAAGTAACTTAGGAATCTAAAGATGGAATAAAATGTTTTAATTGTGTATATTTTATTTATCCAAAGGAAATTTGAAATACAGATCAATTGTATGTTGTTTCTTTTATTTGAAATCTATTTTCATATTTTCCTTGCCGAATCTCCTGACATATATATATATATATATATATATATATATATATATATATATATATATATATATATATATATATATATATATATATATATATATATATATATATATATATATATATATATAATATAATGTATATATATATATATATATATATATATATATATATATATATATATATATATATATATATATATATATATATATATATATATATATATATATATATATATATATATATATATATATATATATATATATATATATATATATATATATATATATATATATATAATTTGCGTGAATAACAGCCAAACCCATATAGTTCCTCGAGAAGAGACTAATGAGACTAAAGCGGCATTACAACAGACTCTTTAATTTATTATCTGTGTCTCTAACGGTATAATAAAAGTTTATCGTTAAGAGAAACGTCTCACCTTTTTATTTATACGCTTTGCACGAACTCGCGTAATGATTAATAAAAACAATCAGAATAGCATTCGAGATCATTATTTTGCAACGCTACGACGAGTATTTTTTTCCCCTTTAGCGCTTCTTCTTTTCTATTACTTGAACCATTGGAGGATGAGCCATACTTTCTTGACTAAATGTGATACGTGACTTAAAGTCATCATCTGATCTCTTTTTCTTATATATATATATATATATATATATATATATATATATATATATATATATATATATATATATATATATATATATATATATATATATATATATATATATATATATATATATATATATATATATATATATATATATATATATAGTGCGTAAAGGCGGCCAAACACCTACTAATTTCCACCAGTTTTGTAATTTTTTGGAAGTAGGGTAAGAAAAAGGCAGGAATATCCTAATAAACGGCATTTGAAGATGTGCAAGATAAATGAAGTTGTGAAAATAGATAAAGTGGGTGTGGTTTAGACTTTACCAGTAAAGTACTTGAAAGATTGAGCTTAGCCGTTCAGTCTATGGTCAGAGAACTGGACAGAAAGGCATGTCGATGAGCCTTTCTCATTGGAGGATGTTTGCGCCTGGAGAGTTTAGAAGTTTCAACAGCTATAGTTTAGAGAAAGGGAAGCAATAATTTACTGGCCAAAAAAAAAATGGAGAGAATTAGTAAGAGCGAAAGATAAGTTGATAAGCTGAAAACTTCTAGACTCCACCTTTTCAAGTAAAACTAGGGAAGTGGAATTGCCTCAGATTTGTGAGGCATACTCCATACAAGAGCTAACGATTCGCCTATAAAGAACAAGCAATTAGAGTGGAGTGAAAACATTTTAACGGCGCCTTTAAACTCACAATCTCCAAGTAACTTGTTTAAAAAGAGAAGTAATGTACTCCTTCCAAGAAAATCATGAGAAGAAGAAACATCAAATATTTATATTAAGGACATTCGAAGGTTTAAGCTGTTTTTTTCTTTGAAGATGCCATAGATGTGCGCAAGATTTTGTCAAGTAGAAAGATGAATAAACTGAGCTTTTGAGGCATTAACGACAACTTTTTTTCTCTGCCACAGTTAGAAATTCAAGAAAGATCAGAAAGTAACTGCCTCAACCTCTCCTTCCTATGGCAATTAATTGCTGTTGAGTGGGACTTTTGTAAAAGTGAAAGGAGTAACGAAGGGTGGTGTCGTCTATATATAAGTGGATAGGTGATGAATTAATTGAGAGAACATCATTAATGAAATGTAGAAATAGGGTTGGAGATAGGATATATCCCTGAGAAGAATAGATACCAGAAGAAATCAAAGCTTTGTGACAGACTTTATCGAAAAATTTCGATATGCCTTGCTCAACAGTAAAAGATTCACCTATGCCGAGGAGCAGAGGACCAAGCTTCAGAGTGAAGAGAAATAAGATCACCAGTAAAGAGTCCCTTACGGAAGAATACTGCCAATCAGAGATAAGATTTGAAGAATTTCCAAATCTTTCTGAATGTTTCCAAATCTTCTTGTTATGGAAAGAAATGAAAACGTTAGAAAGAACGGAGTTTGAAGAAATAGAACAATAGCTAGAGGGTTGAGATGGAGTTAAAGGAGAGCACGTTTTAAGCAGGAAGGGAAGGTCGAAGTAGAATGACAGAGACGAAGTAGTTTACCAAGGTAGGCTGAAAGTTTAGAAGCAAAAGTTTTGAGATCTACAGAAGGGAGGCCATCAGTGTTGTAGGCTTTCTTAGTGCTACCCTCATAGAGGACTGAAATGACTTCTATAGAAGAGATTACCATGTTAGTTTTAAATGAGTTGGATATGTTGGAGGTGGAGGAAAAATAATAATTTTTTTTCTGAAAAAGTGTGAGTAAAAGGAATCAGAAAGATTTCTGCATTTTCTACTGAGAATAGAGTTTTTACTTTCACGAGGAAAAGATTTTTTACGAAATGTTAGATGAATGTGTGTCTGGAGTTAGTTTGCCTTCATTTGAAGGCAAATAAGTGGCAGGTTTATGTTTCGCCATTTTTTCTTGTTTTTCATTTTCCTTTATTTTAAGGTAATGTTTGAGTATGCACTCTTATTTCTGTATGGGATTTGTGAAGAAGGAGTAAGGAGGAGTGTGAGGGATTGTAGTTTAACAAAGGTACACTAGAGACACCTTTTGAGAAGATGGAATATAAAATGGATGGAAAAGGTGGCAACATCTTCCTCTCTTCCTCTATATATATATATATATATATATATATATATATATATATATATATATATATATATATATATATATATATATATATATATATATATATATATATATATATATATATATATATATATATATATATATATATATATATATAAATATATATAAATAATCCTCAATGAAAACAAAATTTTAATCATAAAAGTCTCTCAAAAGTACAATAGTAAATAAAATTTTCTTTACTGTTTTATCTCTAATTTTGAAGGAAGTATCGTATAAGAAGTTTTTTTTCGAAAATAATCTAAAAAAAAAAATAAATAAAAAAAAAAATAAAATAAAATAAAATAAAAGATTTAAGTAAATAAAAAAAAAAGCGAGAAAAGAGTCTCTCAAAAGTCAGGACTAAAATAGTAAATAAATTTCATTTTCTTTACTGTTTTATCTCTAATTTGTGAAGGAAGTATCTCGTTATTTTTTTAATTATGAGAAGGAGATATTTCTACCTTTCCTGGACTATTTTCTTTAATTTATTTATTTTTGGGGGAGCGATTTACTTATATATATATATATATACATATATATATATATATATATATATATATATATATATATATATATATATATATATATATATATATATATATATATATATATATATATATATATATATATTTGTGAGTGTGTATGTGTTGTTCAAACAAGTTTCAATCATCCTTTTGCTTTATAGCAGTTAATTGAACTAACAATATTTCTCCCACTCTATGTAGGTAGGTGAATACAACAAACTCAGATTTTAGTTTAATTAATTTTAAATTTTTCAGTAGTGTAAAATGATCTTGTCAGATCATCAGATTTTAAAAAATCTTACAAGTTTAATTATTCAAACTCTGTAAAGTATATATATATATATATATATATATATATATATATATATATATATATATATATATATATATATATATATATATATATATATATATATATATATATATATATATATATATATATATATATATATATTATATACACTGCACCATATTCCAGCATGATGCAGGGTGGTGTCGACTACAGAATATTTTCACATTTCTGCAATCGTACGTGAGAAGAAAGAAAAACTGGTTAAAAGGGTTCCCAGCCTCTAGAACCATGCGACGAAATAATCATTCTTTACTGACCAGAAGTTACCTTATCTAAATTTTTTTTTTCTTTTAATATTTTATTTTCCATCTAAGTGCCGAAAGTACGCTGTATCGAAAGATATATTTAAAAAATAATTTTATTGAATTTCTTTAAATTTACTATTAAAAATACTGAAATATAACAAAAAATCAAATTTTTCCTTTTTAGCTTCGGTCAATATTATTCTCCACATATAAATCTCCAAACAAACTCTGTAACTCTAGGAAGAATATCTTGAAGCTTCAGATCCGATAGCTTTCTCTTCTCTTCTCTTTTCTTATCTTCTCTTCTGTCTTCCTTAAGATTCTTCCTAGCCTTCCTTCTTCCCATCTGCTTTCAAGCACATCCACTGTCGACGACAGCCGAATCATATATATATATATATATATATATATATATATATATATATATATATATATATATATATATATATATATATATATATATATATATATATATATATATATATATATATATATATATATATATATATATATATATATATATTCGATTTATTTCACCTAGTGACTTGATTAAAATTTTCCTTTGATGTTTTCCTATTTTGATAATTTGATGTTAAAAATCGTTTATCTTCAATTATTCACCAAAAGAAGAACCGATGTGCTTATTGCCGGTGCGTTAAACAGAATTGTAGTGAATATATTATAGTTTTTATGAGTTTTAGTCATTGAGGAGCTAGCTAGGGAATTAATGATTGATTGTTTGATTAATAATTAAAAGTAATTTGTTAATGATTATTTAATTTATTTTGTATTTATTATAAAATCAAATAAATAATAGTTTTTCAACCATAATAATTCGTATGGCACGGATTACCATTCTTGGTTCTTCTCCTTTCCTTTTATCTATTTATTTATTCTTTACACTTATCGTACAAGTCAGATTATACATTTAAATTACAGTTTTTGTTTATTTCTTTCATTAATTATTAATCATCTATTTAGTAATAATTATATTAATGACTGTTAATTAAATCTGCATACGATAGTCGTATATTGAACATTTAAAATAATATTTTTTTTGTTTCGTTTTAGCTTTTTTATTTATTTTATGATAAAATTATTTTACATATTTTTCTATATTTTGCATTATAAATATTATTCAAATTGTAAAATAATCCTTTATCAAAAATGGATTTAACGCTACCTCCCCCTCCCCCTCCTCCCACGTCTTTCATATGCTGAATATCAAGTGGCGAAGCCATATTTTGACTGTGGTTTTTCTTTTAACTAAATCATTTTTTTTTTTTATTTGCTTATTAGGAGTATTAAATGATATATAAAGTTAATATAAATATATTTCACTCTTAAAAACTACTAGAAACTTATTTAAATTTTTAATTTAAAGTTTGGAAGTGGAAGACGTGAATTGCATTAGATGAAGTGAAACTTTATTTCAAAATTGTAAATTTGATAAGTATTTTTCTTTTATATTACATAGTTTGTAGGAGATTTTAGTGTCTAATTCGGAAAGTTTGTAATGATTTTGATGCAGGAAAGAAATATAGGAAGTTATGAGAATATGGAGATGGGGAGTAGATTACTTTTCTGTTTAAAATGTAAATCCACTCTATGAAGGATTCTCTTCCAGTTAGAGACGAAACTAGACCCAAATTCTCATCAGTCCAAATTCTCGACGTTTTATGTCGATCGTTATCCTCTTCAACTTAAAGTGTCTAAGATTTGGTCATACGTGAAAAAATGTCTACTGTTTGGCGAAAATAGGACATATTTTATCGACACAATACCGTATTTTAGTTTTTATCGATATGTAAGCCTATATATTATTATTATTAGTTATAATTATTATAAATATATTATTTTAATTTTTATTAATATTTAAAGCCTATTTGTTATTTTTATTGTAACAATTATTATTTATTATTATCATTATTATTATTATTACTATTATTATTATTATTATTATTATTATTATTATTATTATTATTATTATTATTATTATTATTATTATTATTATTATTATTTAGATTTCATTGGCATTTGTAAGGATATATACCTTGTAATATTGAAACCTTTTCTGAAGTCGCGCACTTATTCGATCATTAATCTGAGGGTCTGAAAGTTGGCGCAGTTACTCTTTCTCACTATCTTTATCTCGAGTCGCGTAGTTGCCACACGCGCACTACCCTCAAATGAGTAGCGCGCCCAGCTCTGTAAAATAGTAAAGAATATATTATCCTTTTAGAACCACTAACTCAACTCGTGGTTCGAAATGTTTCAATATATATATATATATATATAATATATATATATATATATATATATATATATATATATATATATATATATATATATATATATATATATATATATATATATATATATATATATATATATGTATGTGTGTGTGTGTGTGTGTGTGTGTTTTGCTCCAGTTGACTGTTTTAAAGAAATTAATTTACAAACATATTCTAAATAAATTATGTCTTTAAAAACGTTGAACTGAATTACATTTGTAAACAGAAAGAAGTCACTTTAGTTAATTAAAAAAAATTTAAAAAAAATAAAAACATTTATTTTTCTCTCTTTCTAAAGATACTTCAATTTTTAACGCGAAGTACAGCCTATTCATATATATATTTATCCATGCTATTTGAATTACTTTTATGATGCTAAATAATCACTATATTTTATAATATTAATTAATTAGAATTTTTTTTCTATCATTTTAACATTTAAAAATGAGGAAATAATGTAAAAAATCTATATTTATTTTGCAGCAGATTTATTTTTCCAATGTTGTATTTTAAGTTCTTCATACTGTAAAATTTAAATACTGTGGCACAAACGGTAGAATGATTGATTCACACGTGTTTGAAAGCACCTGTTCGATCCCATTTGGGGACCCTAGGCGTATTATCTAGAAATGTTCATTACCTTGAATAATTCTTGCTCAAAATTATTTCACCACATGGAGGCAGAGGAAGTGGGATGAGTGGAAATGAGATTTTTTTATTTGTGTAGCGGTAATTCGCTGTTTAATTTTTTTTTTTTTTTTAAATAACTTATTGCACTTTTTATATTTCTGGGTGTCTGATTAGGACGAATTTGCGTCGAGAGGCCTAAGTCTTAACTCATATTTTAATTTTAAGTTAATTTTTATCTGTGTAATTATTTTGTTGGAATTTTATGCGATTAGTGCATCACTGTTTTGCTCTCTCTCTCTCTCTCTCTCTCTCTCTCTCTCTCTATATATATATATATATATATATATATATATATATATATATATATATATATATATATATATATATATATATATATATATATATATATATATATATATATATATATATATATAGAGAGAGAGAGAGAGAGAGAGAGAGAGAGAGAGAGACGACAATAAAATTTTAGGTGCCATCAAAAAGGTAGTGGATATACAAAAAAAATATATAAAACGGCGTATAAAAACAGAATACAAATATTCTTAAAATAATATAAGTAATTCAAAAATATTGAAAAATGTATGTATATATATATATATATATATATATATATATATATATATATATATATATATATATATATATATATATATATATATATATATATATATATATATATATATATATATATATATATATATATATATATATATATAAAATTCAACCTTAGACGATTCCGGAGTTATTCCTACTCCTTTAAGACCCTCCAACTCAATTATGCACTAAAGTTATTTCTTCTACAGACGTTATTTGTGCTCTCTCTCTCTCTCTCTCTCAGCTTAACACTACGAAGGCGTGTGATCCTGATGGTATTTCTACTACGGACTCTTACACATACCACTCCTAGCTGTTCTGCCTTACTCTTTTGACGATTCCACTGCTCTATGGTTACATCCATCACCGCGAATATGTAAGAAGACATGATTTCCTCATAAATCAAAGAACCTTCACTTCCTTCAATGTCGGTTTCTCTTCCCACCTTGCTATTCATACTGACATGACTGCTGTCTTTACCGATAACTCTAAGAAGAAAGAGATATGGGAGCTTCAGCTGTCTTTCTCTATTGTTCGTTGTCACATTCTCCACCATCTTACTCATCTATTTTTATGGCAGAGCTGGTGGCGCTGATGCTCGCAATCTCTAGGATTATGATATTAAACTGAGACTAATCATTCACTATCTTCTCTGATTCTCAAAGCGCCTTTCTCACTATTCAGAATAGATCCTCTCGGAAAACCTTTCTCTCTATTTTTCGGCAGTTCATGTGCCGACTTCACATCCGGAAAAAAGATTCGATTTTTGATGGGGCTCCCTTTCACGTGTATGTTAGAGGGAAATTTGCAAGCTGATGGGGAGCTGTTCAGGTAGCTAGCCTCCTTTTGAAATTCCAGCAACTCGTATTTACCTCAAGAACTCCAATGGGGATTTCTTCCCCAACCAACTACTACACTATTCTCATTTTATATATATATATATATATATATATATATATATATATATATATATATATATATATATATATATATATATATATATATATATATATATATATATATATATACGATTTTTTAGATATAAATTTAGATATGTAAATATGAAGCTTGACATTTGGGTATTTTGAATATTACGAATGTAACAGAGATATTCATTTTATGCGGGTTCGGATCCTCTATGGAAAGATTGACGTATTTACTATATATATATATATATATATATATATATATATATATATATATATATATATATATATATATATATATATATATATATATATATATATATATATATATATATATATATATATATATATATATATATATATATATATATATATAATATTGATGTACCATCAGTGGTGTAGTGGTTAGCGCAATGTCTTACCATCCGAGAGGTCAGGGTTCGAATCCTCATTAGCAGTATATAAATAATATATATATATATATATATATATATATATATATATATATATATATAATAGATATAGATATAGATATAGATATAGATATAGATATAGATATAGATATAGATATATATATATATATATATATATATATATATATATATATATATATATATATATATATATATATATATATATATATATATATTAAAACTGTGATTCGATCGGTCGTGGTCAGGAGTAGTGTCTGGATGTATGCTACATCAGTGTTCTACCACTCTTTCATTAAAGAATTGTGCATATCCTGGCTACTAGAATAATGGAATACAGAGTGAAGGATGTTATGCTCTTTCGTCAGATAATGTGTAAAGAGCAAAAGTGGTTGCCCAGCAGCTCAATGCAGTTATTGTTGTAATCCTTGCAGAAACTTTCGATGAGGGACTCGACGTCCACCTGGTTAAAAGATTCTCAAAACTTCACACACCCTCCTCAGATTACACCACGCCCTGCTGTCCTTCCTAAATTCTTGTGATCATCGATGCATGTGACGCCTATCATCTTTCTCATACACGCAAAAATTACCCTTCCAGTCATTAATGGTCTAATGTTCGTGACTCATCACCCATTGTAACCGTTTAACCTTGTAGGAAGCGGTGAGAAAATTTCTCTTTCACGCTACTCGACTCAATATATTCATCTTACGCAGTTTCCTGAGGAGTGTTCTTTCAGATACAGGTTGGAATGGACCAGCGTTATTATGTAACAACAATTCTTGCCTGAATGCGAAGTGATCCAGGACGGACAGGTTGTTTAGGTGGTATTGACAAAAATCTTTTAAAAAAGGAAGAAAGAGCAAGAGAAAAGAAAAGAAAATCAAGCAACTTCATCTTTATATCTGTTCTCCAATTCTTCGGAGTAGATGATACAGATACGTCGATATCTAGTTAATCTGAAAGCAGTAATGAAGATTTTGTTTTAAAAACCATAGTGGATACATTAGATGATTAGAAGAAAGTGTGGAGAGATCATGACACTGAAATTAGCGGTTACATTAGACAAATGCAATTTGAGCATAAGATATGCTGCTTCTATCCTTCAAGCAACAGCAGAGTAGAAGCTCTAGGACACGATATTGATGAGTTTTATATTATAAATTGATCGACCTTTCAGCGAGCTTGGCAAAAGCTAAGAAAAGAATCGTGGTAAAGAAATTAAATCCGTATTTCAAGAAGTATTCAAAATTTTGTTTCATTTTATTAGGATGGTTAACTTTTACTTTCCTTAAATGTTAGAAACCCAAAAGATGAGGGGGTTCCAGTTGTTATTACGTATTAATAACAACTCATTAGGTAGGGAACAGGTCAGAATGCAATAAAAAAACTGGGAAATAGAAGACAAGGTTCATACTCTTTGTAGTGATACAACTACATCGAATACTGGTCGTATTAATGAAGCCGTTGTACTATTTGAACAAATGTTAAACATAGATATATTGTATTTTCCATGCCGCCATCATAAATATGAATTAGTTTTACGTAGCACATTTGAATGCAAAATATCACAAATAACGAACAGTCCTGAAATACCATTTTTAAATCATTCCGAGACAAATGGAAGCGAATTAATATAAAATTAATTTTTCGTTGATCAAGATCTCTTGAACACTTTTTTCAAAGAAAAGAAGTTAATCGAAGTGCTGAATTTTCTTAATAAGTAATTTAAAAAGAAGTCATTACGAAGTGATTACCTTGAGTTTATTGAGTTATGCATAATATTTTTAGGTGGAGATTTGGCTCAGAACTTAAAAATTCATTCTCCAGGGACAATGCATCAAGATCGTTGGATGGCTCTATCAATTTATTCTTTAAAAATACATTTGTTAATGATATGAACTTCACTTAAGTAATATACAGTTTCTTTGTATATTTAATGTGAAAGTTTACATAAAACCATGGTATACGTGCAATTCAGAGGAAGCAGCACCAAATCAAGATTTGTGTTTTTAAAATCATTAAAAAAAATTCGAGAATATTGATCCCCATTATATTTGAAGCAACAATTATTATTATTATTATTATTATTATTATTATTATTATTATTATTATTTAGAAAAAACCGTGGATGAATTTTCCAATAAAAGCTGACATGGGGACAGAGCATCGTATACGCAATCGCTAAGCGGATTGTTCGGTCCTTAAAAGTAGTGAACTGTACAGCGGAAAGAGCTTTAAAGCCGATGCAGGACTTTCATGGACGTTCAACTAGTTCAAATACAGAGAGCAACAGAGAGAGTATTTGTTGTGTTGTATTCAAGAGCATAGACGGATGTTCCCAGAATGTAAGAAACAAACATGAAAAAAGAAATATCCCCAATGACATTTAGGATTATATTTTATAAAAACAATACTTTAAGCTTTTTCTATTAATTATATGTAACACTTTTTCCATTATCCTATATATATATATATATATATATATATATATATATATATATATATATATATATATATATATATATATATATATATATATATATATATATATATATATATATATATATATATATATATATATATATATTCTTTGAAGAATGATTTGGTGAGATAGTTAGGAAAGTGATTTTTAGTTGTTAAAACATTTCAAACTGATATAAACTTTAAAACATGATGTTCTTTCAGTTAAGGGAAATTTTAGACCAAATATTGTTGCATTCAAAATGTTATCATTTATATCTCGAAAATAGTTGTGAGGACAAAAATTAATGGCATTATTATTCTACAGCCGACTTTGATGTATATGGGAAAAAAAAATTTTGTGGCGAAAACTTAAAAACCAAATAAGTTATAATGGAAAAACAGTATGCTGAGTGCAACTAATTTTTTGATTTTGGATTAAAAGAAGACAACCTTGGAACTTTACCTCAAAGTCAGCACGGGTTATCGATATCCAATTGAGCTTAAATTTCAAAGAAGTTGGAATCACCCTAAAGAGAAAAAAAATAGTGGGATATGCGTTCAGATTTTCTAAAAAAAAAAATTTTTGTTTTTTTTTTTTATTATTATAATATATATATATATATATATATATATATAATATATATATATATATATATATATATATATATATATATATATATATATATATATATATATATATATATATATATATATATATATATATATATATATATATATATAGACAAGAGTTTAATATGTATGTAAGAATGTACAATTTATGGGTAGGTTAGTGTAGAAAACAAAAGATAATTATGTGTTCTCCAAAATTCTTTCTATAAAGCGAACATTTTTTTCTGATTTTCTAATTTAATAATGTTTCTCATTTTTTCCTTTCAATATTCATTTATTTTTCGAATAAAAACAACCAACTCACTTCCCGTCACTTCTCTATTATCTCAGTCCTATTTTTTTTCCCTTGTTTTTTTCTATATCACTCTTATCTGTTAATCATTTTTCCTCTCTTCTTCCTTCCTTTCTTTCTTTCTTTCTGTATGGGTGTGGTGAATGTGTGTGTGTTGTTTGAGATTTTTCAATAATAGGTATTATATTTTCAATTTACATGCTTATCTTTTCATTGTTATCTCCTTTCACTATCTTCTCACTGTTTTCTCTTTTTTATTTTTTCTCTCTCTCTCTCTCTTTATTTTTTATGTCTCGTAATTTAGAAATAATTTGATTTCAACCTCCCATTAGAGAACTTCCTTTAAATTTATTTTATTTTGCGAAAACATTTTTAGATTATTTTGCAAATATTTCTTTTTCCTCAAATTTTTCGATTAATTGTTGCAATTTCTTGGCTCGAAAGATTGCCGATTTAAATATCTAACTGTAAATAATTGAATCTAATTTTTAGCACTGAAAATAGCTACACATCTTGCCTTTTCACATACGCACACGCATTTTTTTTTTCACATCACGGCCAGAGCCATGTTCAAGGAGGGGGTGTTAGAGCAATAAAAAAGATAAAACAACCCACAAGCCCCACCTAACGCAAATTTCGTAGGTGAGCACAGACTTGGGCTTTAAAGTAATTAAGATTAAATTCCGCGGGAAACACAGAAGATGGGAGAGAATTCCACAAAACAGAGGTGGCTGAAAAGAAGGAGGCACCACAGCGAACAAGCCTGGGGTTGCCTGTCTACTCAAAATTTATGTGCAGACAATGCACCCCTTGTGCTACGAGGACGCCGTAAAGGTGGAGGTATGCGAGTGGACAGTTCCCTCGAGCATTTGCCGTTGAAGTACCTATAGAAAAGAGACAGAGCACCAAAGTCACGTCGCATAGGTAAAGGGTCAAGTGGATTTGTAAGAGCGGAACATTTTATAATTCTTTTAGCCTTTGACTCAACCCTATCCAAAAGACGGGTGAAACCTGAGCCACCCCAGATACGAGAGCAGTACTCCATACAAAGGCGGATGAGGCCCCTATATAATTGGAGTAACTGCGAAGAAAAAAAATTCTCGCAGTCTAAATAGAACTCCCAGCTTCTTTGAGGCAGCCCTAGCAACCATTGTGATGTGAGGTTTCCAAGACATTTTTTTGTTTATGTAAAGGCCAAGAATATACTATATTGTCAACAGGAGAGACGGGAGAACCATCGAAAGAAATAGAAAAGTTAGGATGTGTCTTTGAGAGGAAGTTGAGTTTTTAAAGAGTTGAATTTCACAAGGTTGAGACGACCCTAGTGGGAAATTCTATCCAGATCTGCAATAATGGAATCGGAAAGATGAAGACGAGAGGCAACTCTAGATGCAAAGGAAGGAGCAGATTTGAAATGAGTAGAAGAATGGAGAGTCGAGTCATCGGCATTTGAATGGATAGGGTTAGACGAGCAACTGAGAACAATTTTTTTCTGATATACTGACTTATTATCAATATATAATATATATATATATATATATATATATATATATATAATATATATATATATATATATATATATATATATATATATATATATATATATATATATATATATATATATATATATAGTGCCCTTTTTAAAAGTTACCCAAAAATATAAAAAACGTTTTCTTTAAAAAGAAGTATTTTAAAGCATTAACTTGTGAATAGTGTTAATATTGTTTTAAATAAGAAAAAACAGTTAAAACCTTGTAATAAATAAAATAAAGTTTCTTTTTGTTATATAAATAATTATTATTTATGTAAAAAAATATAAACTATTAATTTAAAAAGTAAAACATTTAAAATATAATGTAAATTGTAAATTATTGCTATAATAAATTATTAATATACTTTTACCGCGCTTTTCACTCAATGTTCCCGCCAAAAACAATAATTTTGCCGCCAAACTTTAAGGTAAAACCATTATAAAAAACTATTATAAAATGTAAAATATATTTCTTTTATATTATATTGTATTGCATTTTCAATAAAAAAATGTTAATGTTCAAAAATTCAATTTTAATATATTTTAATATGTAATATTTAAAAATATTATAAAACAATATTTTATACTTTAAATATATAAAATTTTGTATGTTATTTCAATGTGAATTTGTAAAACTTTAATAATAGTAACGTTGTAAACCATTTTTGTTAAAATTATCAAATCAAATCAAATTAAATCTAAATAAAAATAAAATAAAGTGGAAAAAAAGCTACTTTATATCTTCCCAATATTGAGATAATTTTCAGAAGGTATAAAAATAAGTAGTCAACTTTCACTTTATCCAAGAAGAAGCCGCCCAAGAAGAAGACGTCCCAAGCAGAAGCCCAAGAAGAAGACGTCCCAAACAGAAGCAGAAGAAGAAGTCCCAAAGCAGAAGCAGGAAGAAGCAGCTCCCAGAAGCAGCAGAAGAAGAAGTTCCAACGCCTCTGCTCCCAAAAGGAGACCCAGTTTGGCAGACCATTTGCCCTCGACTGTGGTTCCTTCTTTGAAGTAGCCTTCCATCTGAGGCCTACAGACGCTCCGCAGGCCTGAAGAGAAGTGGTGGCTACCACACGCCTACCAATCAGCATTCCGTATTGGGACATTGAAAACACCCAGCCTCCTGATCTATCCCACTTCGCTACACACAAAATAGGGACCTCCTGCACCACATATTTGGTGACTCCTACAAAATAGGCCCCTATATAATTGGTAACCCTAGTCATAGGTTACTATATATATATATATATATATATATATATATATATATATATATATATATATATATATATATATATATATATATATATATATATATATATATATATATATAAGTCTAAAAGGCCGGTAAATTGTACCCTACTTTCAATTTCCCTCGAGTCTTTTATCTCTGATACGTGACTTAGGCACAGTATTTATTTTACATAAGTACTACAATGGTAGATGCTCGTGGGAATTGACCTCTTGCATTCCAGCACCATTGCGTCGCCTTCGTAGAATAAATGGTGTCCTACTCGCGCATGAATTTTGTGTGAATATTGGAAACCACCGGCCTTCCACCTTTGTTCTGTAGAACTCGCTGCCCTTAACCGTTTTTCCTGATGTATTTAATCATCCTCTATTTAAGCACTGCGTCTAAGTTCACCTGAGAGATGTGCGAAAGACTTTGGTTTGGGTGAGTCTTTCTTCTTGCAGTATTCTGCGTTCCCTTAGAAAAGAACCCTGCCCATAAATTTTGTTAACTTGTATATATATATATATATATATATATATATATATATATATATATATATATATATATATATATATATATATATATATATATATATATATATATATATATATATATATATAATGCGTGTGTATGTGTGTGTGTATGCGAGCGTATACTTTTATTTCACAAATTGCAAAATTGCTTATCCAAATTTCCAAAAATTAAATTGAATGTGGTCAAAATTGGAAGGGATTTCCAATCTGCTACCAAAGGGCTTCCACAAGTTTTTTTTTTTTATTTATTTATTTTTTTTTTATTTTTTATTTTTTTTTTAAAATGTCCAGTAAAATTATAAAAGTCTAAGCCAATTATATAATATTGTATTCATATATTTAGAGTAATTTCCCCTTCATGAAATATCCATATGGTAAATCATTGCCAAATTTTATTTTATTTTAAAATTCAAGTAAAGACATCGGCTTTAGAAATATGATTGCATGTCGATTAAAATAAACATTTACTAAGGACTTAATCCGTTTGAATTAATAGAATATGAAAGTTTCCCGCAAATAAGAACGGATACAACACTTGAAATTACATATGCAATTTGCAATCGTGGAAAATTAAAATTATTTTTCAAAACAATTCGCACATCTATAAATGGAACTGAAAGGTGTACATAAAAGTTGCGTTAGAAGAATACTTTCATCAAACACGATCTTTTGATTTTGGTGTCATGAAAACTTTGTATTTCAAATTACTTTCTATCATGTAATGTCCAATATCCTTGTTAATAAACAGAACAAAACTAATTGTCAACAATTATCAGCAATGAATTTTTTTTTTTAAATATACTGTACAATTTCTGCTGATTTTCATGTACTTTAGTGTGTTGATTTCAAAAATAAAATCAGATTTTTTCAATCTTCCACAGTTTCTTCGTAATTCGAAATATCTTTTCTTCATATTTACCGTTATTGTTGGCACCAGATATATAATATATATATATATATATATATATATATATATATATATATATATATATATATATATATATATATATATATATATATATATATATATATATATATATATATATATATATATATATATATATATATATATATATATATATATATATATATATATATATATATTATATATATATATATATATATATATATATATATATATATATATATATATATATATATATATATATATATATATATATATATATATATATATATATATATATATATATATATATATATATATATATATATATATATATATATATATATATATATATATATATATATATATATATATATATATATATATATATATATATATATATATATATATATTCAAAATGAAATTTTCAAGAAATGATTTGGTAGTATAGAAATAACAAATGTGTACAGGTTGAGTTGGGAAGTACTGATACAGAATATCGATATAACAAGAAAGTTTTAGAAGCAATATTTACGGAGTTAGCCTCAAATTTTCCAGACAAACTGTAAACCTTCAGTCGCATTATCCTCAAGACTATAAATAAAAGTCACCTGTATTGTCAACCAGTTAGTGTTCGTGACACCGTTCAGTGTGTATGAATGATTTGCAACCTTTCCCTTCCATCGAAAGGGAAGTCACTTACATAACATTTTAGTTTTGTTTTATATAAAGTGAAAATGACTGACAACTATGTAAATAACTCTACTATGTTTATCTATGTAAATATATCTACTATAGTTAAAAAAGCTTATGAGTTGTATGTCGACTACAAATTGGACCAGAATCAGCAATGACACATAACATCTGTAGTGTTGTATATGTAAATATACTGACCTATTTGGTGAAAGAAACTCGTCATATACCTTTTGCACTTCCGATGCATTGAAGGGAACCTAAGGGTCTTTTAACATAGTTATTTTTGCTTGACTAATATACCTGCAATATTCTCAAGACATGCAGTTTTATGCATATGCATATATGCATTCCTGTCATCCTGTCACCAGCAATTAGACCGGTGTCTTATGGTCCAGAGCTTTCCATACCTACTCCACCAGATTTCCTCGATGCATGGAGAAGACAATGGTGATCGTGTTGGGAATGAATTATGTCATAATTAATTAAGTGATCAAGTATTTGTAGAAAGCGCTACTTCTTCCGAGCCTCACATACTGTTTGAGTCATATTTAAATGATTTAGTTCGTGATCTTAATTTATCTAAATATAAAGCAGTATTACTCGCTTTAATAAAGATCGAAAAGCTGGAATCTGCTACAGAAAGAGACCAAAATCTGTTTCTTCTGTGACCGCCAAAAAGAACTTGAACATCTGTTTTCTTAACAAGAAGAACTTGCCTTCTGCGGTGATATCTAAGGTCTAGCGTCTATGAATTGATTCCTCTGGGACAAGCTTGAAAACAAAGCTGCTTCACAATGGGAACCAAATACCCATCAGTTCCTGTAGCCCATGCTGCTGACATGAAAAAAATTGTATGAAAACTTTTAACTTTCGTTATTCATTTTCCAATATGAAAATCATTTTTGGAAGATGTGTGATATTCCTCTTGCTTGAATTACAACCAAGATATACTAAATTCTGCTGCTTTTTATGCACGTAGGATAGCCGAGATAAAAAGAACCACTATATTAAAAAGAAATAGCCAAAAAGAAAATCACTTATTCCGGGACAGAAAAATATCGTTCATCAAGTGCTTGGTAGATATGAAAGCATCTTATTCCTCCCATTGCACATAAAACTGGGTTTGTTTAAGAATTTATTATAAGCAATTGATCGTAATGGGGATTAATTTCTATTTCTCAAAGATAAATTTCTGAAAAATCAGTGAAGCTAAAAATAAAGGAGATCATATTTGTAGGTACTCAGATTAAAGAGCTGATTCAAGATACTATGTTTAAAAGTAAGATTACAAATACACGAAATGGCTGCGTGTTTATCTTTAAAAAAAAGGTCGTCACAAACTTTCTAGGAAAAACAGAAATCTGAGAATTATATATATATATATATATATATATATATATATATATATATATATATATATATATATATATATATATATATATATATATATATATATATATATATATATATATATATATATATATATATATATATATATATATATATATATATATATATATAATATTCAAAATGAAATTTTAAAGGAATGATTTGGTAGTAGAAATGACAAATGTGTACAGGTTGAGTTGGGAAGTACTGATACAGAACATTGACAGAAGATTCTTCTACTTCAGGAGATTTTCAGAATGAAGGAGCATCTTATACTCTATAAAGTTTATTCGATGAGTTAGCTTCAGGTAAACGAAATAATCGAGAAGAACAAGTATCCCAATGGGAAAAAAAGGAAGAAGAAAAGAACATGCAAAGTCATCACTGCAAAGAAGTAGTATAAAATTACTTACGTCTGCCACTGCTACCAGATTATGACCCATTTTTGTGATGGAGAAATTTTAATTAAAAATATATAAAATTTCTTAATTAATATGAGCAGTCTTGCTTTGAAATATGAGCAGTCCTTATTTCTGCTATTGAAAGCGGAAGAGTGTTCAGTACTGAAGGGAACAACATCGAATCCACAAGAAATCGTTAATGCCTTATATATAGAGATATTTTGATGTTTTTGCATTATAATATAAGAGTTCTCAACTTTCAGTACTGAATTCTATCTTTAATATTAGGCTAAGATAAAAGGATTCATTAATTTTCTATGGAATACCTTTAAATAAACATGGAAGATGTGACGAATTAACAATTTTTTTAAACATTTTTAAAAGAGATTTATGTCATGCATCTTAAGAAGAATAGGAGGGAATTTTTTTTTTCCTTTTTCTTACAGGAAATCTTCTTAAAATATAAGCAAGACTGATTAATCATGAAAAAAGCCGATTACCGATTACTCATCAATTAATCGGTGCAACCCATAATATATATATATATATATATATATATATATATATATATATATATATATATATATATATATATATATATATATATATATATATATATATATATATATATATATATATATATATATATATATATATATATATATTAACTTTTAGAACATGAAGTGTTAGCCTGAAGATGGGGGTTTCTCCCGAAGCGTTGGTCTTAATAAATGTACTATAGTCTTTTTGTTTCTTCTTCCTATGAAAATTACTGTTCAATAGGAACGAAAATATAACCCTTATATATATATATATATATATATATATATATATATATATATATATATATATATATATATATATATATATATATATATATATATATATATATATATATATATATATATATATATATATATATATATATTGGCAAAAAACACATATCGAAGAGTTTTATTTTTTCTCTTACAAATCAAAGTAATTATACAGAGAAAATAATTGTTGTTGTTAATTATGAAGTTGATTTTTTAATGAGAAAAGTAGTTATTCTTTTCGAAGAATAATAATATACATTTTTAGTATTCTGCATAAATTTTACTCATATATATATATATATATATATATATATATATATATATATATATATATATATATATATATATATATATATATATATATATATATATATATATATATATGTGTGTGGGAGCGAAGTAGAGATCCCTAAACAATGAAATTACTCCCATTGGGTATATGGGTTGTTAAGAGTACTTCCCATTTCATTCCAGTGCCAAATGGTGCGCACCCTTTCGTGTTCATCTCCATATTCTTCTAAAAGAAGTAAGCTCTCCTTTTACACGCAATAAACGCTATTGCAGACAACACATCCTTTAAAAAAATAATAATAATTATGGTATCTTCAACAGTAGCCTCGAAGAAGCCTACAGTGGCGGCTTCCAATAATAACCCCTCATTTACCCCTTTCCACAATCACCATTTGGGAGTTGGTTCCCTCCAGCGATGGAATTAGTGCCACCAAGACTTTGCAGCCGGCTTGCCCAAATGCACTTTGCAGCATTTGCGGTCTTCAATACAAATTTCCACTTTATTGAATCTCTCCTCTAATTCTTGATAGAAACTCGGGTGCTTGAGCGTTCTGATAGCAAACCCTTTTCTGTTTCCGCTTACTATCTCTATCCTCAATTTTCAACCAATTGTTATACATAACGTGCGCAACGAAGTTTGTTCTCGTGTTTCTAATTTGGAGTCTTCCGAATTTTCCACCTTGTGGCTTAAGCTTTCTTGCCATTCTAAAACTAAATTCATTTGTTGTTTTTATTAATCTCCTAATTTTACTGAATATTCTAAATACTTTGACTATCTAAACTCCAAAATAGATCACATGCTCTTTTTTCTTTCTCTGAAATCATTATATTAGGTGATTTCAATGTTCACCACCGCTAGCGACCCTTTCTAGTTCTCATGGTACAGCCGGTAAACGTACCTTCCATTTTTTCTATCCAAAATGATCATGAGCAATTGGTGTAGCTCCCTACTCATATCCCTGATCTCTTTGGAGATGAATACAATGTTCTAGAACTTTTCCTAACTTCTAATTTTTCTCTTTATACTGTTAATCTCTATCCACCTCTCGGTTCTTCCATCACTTTTTTATCTTTGTATCCTCTTCAATTTAAGTCTTCCGCAAGAAAGACCACCGCCAATTGCGAGGAAACGTATGGCATTTAGATGCTGGAAGCTGGTCGGACTTGTGGTCGTACTTTTTTGATTTCCCGTGGAATGATTATTTTCCCATTTAAGGGATCCCTCGAAGTGTGCACAACACTTTACCGAGGTGACTATCTTGGCATGGAGATATACATTCCACATTCTTTCCTTCCTATTAACCCTAACAAACCTTGGCTTAACTGTGCTTGTTCTCATCCTATTCGCCGCAGGAATGCTGCTTTAAGGGGTCACCATCGTCTTCGAATTCCAGAAACTAGCGCAACTTACTCGTATATTTCATCCCGGAATCGTGCAAAATCTATTCTCCGTATAGAAAATGCAATAATCTTTTTTCGTTCCTCTTCCTCAAGCTCTTTCTGACAAATATGACATCTTCTAAAACACACAACTCAAACCTTCATCTCTCCTTAATATTCTCGGTGTTTCTTTTTTTTTCGTGATCTTTCTTGGATCACATTTCTTTTCTTTCTAAACAAGTTTCTAATAAGGGAAGAAAGAGAAGAAACGCATAAGATCGAAATCTCCCCCTAAGTATAATAATAATAATAATAAAGGAGGGTATGCCTGAAGATGCCATCAAAATATCAGAGAAAAGGAACAGGAATACAGTTGGAAACCTGATTCTCCTCTTCATTGTTGCTTCATTTGCGATCAGTTAACCATTCTTACAAAAATTAACCCATTATTGCTTTTGAGTTCCTCCCAATCCTTCGCTTTTAAATTTCATGAGAGCTCGTAATATACGTTTCAGTAAAACCAAAGATTTTATTTAATAAGGTAAGATCTTTTCCCAGTCTTTGCTTACCTTTATAAAGAAACTCATTATCTTTATAAATTGTTAGTGATTTCCTAAAGTTGATAGTTATTTACTTTTAAAAACGAATCTCTCTGTTGTAAACGAACTAAACTGTAATAAAACAATTTTTACCTTTTATTATTTTATTGCAAACAATTATTGTGTAACCATTTGTAACCTTGCATACAAAATAAACAAAAGATAACAAGATATAACCGAGGTAAAATTTTATTTACCTTTAATCAACGTTATTTATTTAAGTTGGGAAATACAACCTATATATATATATATATATATATATATATATATATATATATATATATATATATATATATATATATATATATAATATATATATA